>CABHPQ010130937.1:0-12237 GCA_902168405.1 Peromyscus aztecus | reverse complement strand
TCCTCCCTGTCCCCAGAAAGTTCCACCTAACCTCATTCTGCCTAGCTATTGGTCATTCAGCTTTTTATTAAACCAATCAGAAGGTGCCTTGGCAAAGACACATCTTCACAATGTAAACAAATATTCCACAACACGTGGCCCTTCTAAGTACACGTGAATGAAATGGTGATGCAGGTGGCCTTGGGCATAGAAGAAAGAGGTAGGTATAGATACTGCCTGCCCACTGACCATATCCAGCACTGTGCTCGCAACCAGATGATGAGGGTCAAAGGTGAGAGGAGAATGGAGCAGAAGCACAAAGAAAGCCGTAATGGAAGAGCATAACAGATGTTGACTTTAGCTCTGCAAATCTGTATTCTGCTGTCTACCAGCCACATGCTGGCAAATATCCAGTAGCCCTGCTGGTACCGCATACTGTGTATGTGGAAAGGATGTAGCTCCAGATACTTTACTGCCACCTGTTGGAAGACTGTCATAATAACTATGCAAGTTAACGGTGCCCACAATGAGACCTATCGGGTGGAAGTCTGTACAAAAGTTAGTAGGCAGCCTGTGTTACTTTCAGGGTGTTAGGAGCCAGAGTCACAAATACTAATTTACAATGTGACTGAGTTTGAAGTCAGCCTGGGCTACACGAAACCCTATCTCAAAAGACCAAACAACAAATCCTAAAATAGTCAATTATAAGTTGTATGTATTTTCATATTAGTGAAATTTACTATTTTTAGTGGGAGTTCTCGGTTTTGTCAATCATGCACCATAATGTAACCACCATTACAATCAGGATAGATGACAGTTCCAGCACCCTGTCTCAAAATCTTTCAGAAGTGGGATGTGATGCCATAGGTCTTTAAATCCCAGCACTCTGGAGACAGAGACAAGTAGGTAGCTATGAGTTTGAAACCAGCATGGCCTATATAGAGAGTTTGAGGCTAGGGCAGCCACATACACATACTGAGACCCTGTCTCAAAACAAAACAACAAAACAAAACAAAAATCTTTCAGAGCTCAGCGACAGCTAAATATATCTCCCCTTTGGGATCCGGTCCAAGGGCCTTTCATTTCTCCCTCACTAGGGCCATCCGGCCTTTCCCAGGAAGTTCTTGGCCCCAAGCTGATGAGAATAACGGTGCCACTGTGTTCACAGTCTAAGGGAAAAGGCTGGGTGCAGCACACAAGAGGCCATCTGGTCTGATTCTGAAAAGCTTTGTAGTCCAATGGGACATGGGGGAAGGGAGAGGGGCTGAGAGAAGCGATCATTCAATGTCTCCTGGGCTTGGAGAGCCAAAGATACTCCTCTGCTTTCTGGGTCTGACTACCCCACCCTACATCAACCTACACACACACACACACACACACACACACACACACACACACACCCCACGCAAACACATTTATTTATGTATGCATCTACATACAAGATCAGTCCTGCACCAGATCAGTCACCCATACAGAAAGAACTCAGACTTACACTTACACAAACAACACATGTTCACTCACTACTACTTTAGGGGAGGTTGCCACCCTTGGGGACATTATCAACATTTGCTTCTGTTCCTCAACTTCATCCTTCCTCATTTGCAGCTTCAGATATGGGTTGAGGCTGACTGATTTTGGAGGCTTCTTTGTTGTTGTTAATTACATGGCTAAAAGGTGATGCCTATTAAATATAAATGGAGCAGAGGTAGTTGATGGTTCAGAAAAGGAGCTGATACATAATTGCCTTCCAGGAATCAGCTTTGTTAAGTGAAAGCGCCTCCACCTAGACTGTGACCAGGCTGTGAGGTGGGAGACCATTAGAAAAAAACAGTAGGGCTAGAGAGACCACTCATCAGTTAGGAGTGCTTTCTGCTCTTCCAGGAGTCAGGCTCCTACTCAGAGCTTCAAGTCAGGTGGCTCAGGAACGCCAGCTCCAGGAAATCCTATATCCTCTTCGGGCTTCTTCAGACACACGCACACACCCACGCACTTACACACGCACACTTGGGAATAACATATCAGAAATAGCTTAACAGAGGCTTTAACCATAAAGAGAAACTTTCCTTTAAAACTGGGAGAGGTGACCAATCATGGTGGCACATGCCTTTAACCCCAGCACTTAGGAGACAGAAGCAGGTAGATTCCAGATTTTAAGGCCAGTCTGGTCTATATAGCTAGTTCTAGGCAAGCCAGAGCTACATCTATAATTCCAGTTCCAAGGACTCTCTCTTCTGACTTCTGCAGGCACTAGGAACACATGTAGTACACATATATGCAGACAAAACACTCACAAAATAAATCTTTTTGAAAAACCTCGAGCTGAGTGGTGGTGGTGGTGCACACCTTTAATCCCAGCACTCGGGAGGCAGAGCCAGGTGAATCTCTGTGGGTTTGAGGCTAGCCTGATCTACAGAGCAAGCTCCAGGACAGGCACCAAAACCACACAGAGAAACCCTGTCTCGAAGAAAAAACAAAACAAAACAAAAAACAAAAACAAAAAACCTCAATAGGAGTTTCATTAAGAGGTTTAGTTCAAAGTAAGAATAACAGTGATACAGACAGAGCTGCCATAATAAGGATGACAGAGAAAGGCTCCCCCAAAAGAGGCTTCAGAGAAATCAGTGAACAAATGAAAATATCTGACTGTATACATCTTCTGGGGCTCACAAGAAATTTCTCGCCATGAGATTTAGGATTACATATGTAACAAAAGAACACGGAGGAACCAGGCCCTGGTTAAGGCCATCATTTAGGAACTATAAAACCATAAAATAGCATAGCTGCTTAACTCTGTGCCGAGAACGTTCTGGGAATGTGGCCTGATTTTCAATTCTTTTAGAAAGTGAGTTGTTGAGAGACAGGAGGAGTCCTGTTTATACGCAAGGTGGGGCGGTAGGGTGTGAGAAAGTGAAATAGGTGTGACCTCTTAGGCAAAAATCAATCAGAGATGGCTATGATTATCGAGCATGGTGACACATGCTTATAACCCTAACACTCCAGAGACCGTGGCCTAACAGCCTGGGCAATGTAGTGAGACTGTGTCTCAAAACAAATAATAGAAATAAAAGAACAAACTGTATTGGTGAAGGATCAGTGGGTTCCATTGTTTACACAGTAGAACTTTTCATTGAGCAAAGCAAATACTTTTTTTTTTTTTTTTAGATTTTTAAAAATTTTGATTTTTAAGCCAGGTGGCAGTAGCACATGCCTTTAATTCCAGCACGTGGGAGGCAGAGGCAGGCAGATCTTTATGAGTTCAAAGGTATCCTGGTCTACAGAGCTAGTTCCAGGGCAGCCAGGGCTACACAGAGAACCCTGTCTTGAAAACTACAAAAAAATTGTTCTTTAAATTTTATGTGTATGGGTATGTACTGGCTAGTTTTATGTCAACTTGACACAAGCTAAAGTCATCTGAGAGGAGGCAACCTCAATTAAGAAACTGCCTCCACAATCAGGCTGCAGGCAAACCTGCAGGGCATTTTCTTAATTAGGATTGATGGAGGAGGGCACAGCTCATTGTGGATGGTGCCATCCCTGGGCTCGTGGTCCTGGTTCTATAAGAAAGGCTAAGCAAGCCATGTGAAGCAATCCTGTAAGTAGCACCCCTCCATGGCCTCTGCATCAGCTCCTGCTTCCAGGTTCCTGCCCTGTTTGAGTTCCTGTCCTGACTTCCTAGCAGTGATATGGAAGCATAAGCCAAATAAAACCTTTCCTCCCCAAGTTGCTTTTTGGTCATTTCATTGAAGCAATAGAGACGCTAACTAAGACAGGATGTTTTGTCTGCACGTATGTCTGTGTACATTGTGTGTACAGTGCCCACAGAGGCCAGAAGAAGGGGTTGGATCTTCTGGAACTGGAGTTTACAGCTGATTGTGAGCAATTGTGTGGGTGCTGGGAACTGAACCCTGGTCCTGTGCAAGATCAAATGCTTTTAACTACTGACCCATCTCTCCAGACCCTAAATTCTCTCTCTCTCTCTCTCTCTCTCTCTCTATATATATATATATATATATATATATATATATATTTTTAAAGTAGGGTCTCGTGTAGCCTAGCCTGACCCTTACCTCTCTATGTAGCTAAAAATGACTTTGAACTTCTGATCCTCTTGCATCTACACCCCGAGTGCTGGAATTACATCTGCGCTGCTGTCTCGTTCCTGCCATGCTGAGGATGGAGTGCAGGGCTTTGTTCATGCTGAGCAGGCATTCCACCAACTGGGCTACACCCTAGTCTGATTCCTTCTTTTTAAGGGCTTAATGATATTCTCTTGTGGTCTATATTACATTTTGCTTCTCCATTGTCCATTAATCTGCCAGTGGACACTTGGGTTGCTTCTGTGTTTCAACTACTGTATACAATTCTGTAACTTTTTTACACGTTTCTTAGACACTGAGGATTGATCCCAGGGCTTTGAGTGTGCTAGGCTACCACTGAACTGTACCTCAGCCCTTTGCTTTGAGGCAGAGTCTTGCTATGTAGCTCAAGCTAGTTTTGAACTGGAATTCTGCTTCTCTGTTCCAGGTTATAGGTGTGTACCATCATACTCAATGTACCTTGCCTCTGTGTGTGTGTGTGTGCGCGCGTGTGTGTGTGTGTGTGTGTGTGTGTGTGTGTGTGTGTATGTGTGTGTGACCTCATATAATCCAGGCTGTCCTGAAACTCCAGATATAGCTAAGGATGGCTTTGAACTTCTAATCTGAGCTTCCTGGCTCTACTTCCTGAGGGCTAGAATTACAGATCTATGCCACAATACTTAGTTTATGTGATGCTAGGGTTGAATTCAGAGCTGTCTTCTGACTAAACTATATCCTTAACCCTTTATTTTTTTCCCTAAGTGAATTTGTTTCAATGTATTTGTTTTTATTTCATGTGTACAAGTGTTTGCCTGCATGTATGTATGTGTACCCATATATACTGATCTCCTGGAACTGGAGTTACATACAGTTAGGAGCTGCCATGTGGCTGTTGGGAACTGAACCCTGGTCCTCTACAAGAGCAGCAAGTGCACTTAACTGCTGAGTTATCTCTTCAGTCCCTGTTTTTTTTATTTGTCTTTAATTTTTAAAAAATGTATGTGTGTGTGTGTGTGTGTGTGTGTGTGTGTGTGTGTGTGTGTTTATGTATACCATGTGCATGCGTTATCCGTGGAAGCCAGAGGTCATTAGATTTCCTGGAAGTGAGTTACAGGCTGTGGTTTGAATGAAAATGTCCCGCATAGGCTCAAATGTCCCCAGTAGGTAGAAGTCTTTGGGAAGGATCAGGAGGTGTGGGCTTATTGGAGGAGGTACCCCACTGGGGTAGCCTTGAGGTTTCAAAAGAATGGTGCTATTCCCAGAGTACCTCTCTCTGCCTTCTACTTGCAAATCAAGATGTGAGCGCTCAGCTGTTCCTACCACCACACCTTTGCTCTGCCATCACGGACTCTGACCCTCTGAAACCATAAGCCCAGTTAAATGTATTGACTCTTGGTCAAGATGTTTTATAACAGTGATAGGAAAATAACTAAGGCACAGGTGGTTGTGAGCCACCTGACATGGGTACTCAGACCGAACTCAGGTTCTCTGGAAGAACTGTGGGCACTCTTAACCATGGAGCCATCTCTCTGGCACCTGTTTTTGTTGTTGTTTTGTTTTTGCTGTTATTTATTTATTTGTTTGATATAGGAGCCTATGTAGCCAAGCTTGCCTAGCTTGCTTTTTAATTAACTAATATTTTTGTACTGATATGTTCCACATTAGTACATATTGAAATCTCTTCCTCCCCTTTATTTCTCTTCTTGCTTGTTTTCTATCTGTATAATATTCCCATGTTTGCATAAACTAGTTTTTTTTTAACCTGTATGGTGTAGCTGAGTAATTTGGGTTAGTCTCAGTTTTTACTGTTGGAACCCTTTCTACATTGCAAATAGGTAATTATGCAGCTAGTTTGGAGCAAAATATGTCAGTAACTTCATTTTGGCTCAAAAGGCAGTGTTTAGCTCTGAGTGGATCTGTAGACCTTTCCTGTCAGTTCATTTCTGTCTGCTCTTGAGCTGAACTATTGTGACCATTTTCTTCCTCCCCTCTCTTTAGAGGTGCTCTTGCAGAGTGTAGCCCTGCTGTTTTTTTTATATCCCAGAGAAGATGTGAGACTGGAGAGAGGAAGAAGAGAAGTAATGTCATGTGCTTTTGAACTGATTTGCAAACTATTTATCAAATATATAGAGTCAGGGTCATCACTGAGCTACATCTCCAATCTTGGCATTAAAAAAAAATAATCTTGGGGGCTGGAGAGATGGCTTAGAGGTTAAGAGTACTGACTGCTCTTCCAGAGGTCCTGAGTTCAATTCCCAGCACCCACATGGTGGCTCACAACCATCTGTAATGAGATCTGATGCTCTCTTCTGGTGTGTATATACATAATAAATAAATCTTTAAAAAAATAATCTTGGAGCTAGAGAGATAGTTTAGTGGTTAAGAGCACTGACTGCTCTTGTAGAGGACCCCGGTTCAATTCCCAGCACCTACATGACAGCTTACAGCTGTCTGTAACTCCAGTTCCAGGGCATTCGACATCCTCACACAAACATGCAAACAAAATACCAGTGTAAATAAATAATTTTAAAATAAGCTTATTTGCTTATTAAAGAGAGGTCTCATTGTGTATCCCTGGCTGGCCTTGAACTTGCTCTGTAGACCAGGATGCCCTTGAATTTACAAAGACCTGGGCTGGAGAGACGGCTCAGAGGTTCAGAGCACTGACTACTCTTCCAGAGGTACTGAGTTCAATTCCCAGCAACCACATGGTGGCTCACAACCATTTGTAATGAGATCTAGTGCCCTCTTCTGGCCTGCAGTCATACATGCTGTATGCATAATAAATAAATAAATCTTTTTTTGTTTTTTTGTTTTGTTTTTTTGTTTTTTTGAGACAGGGTTTCTCTGTGTAGTTTTGGTGCCTGTCCTGGATCTCGCTCTGTAGACCAGGCTGGCCTCGAACTCACAGAGATCCGCCTGGCTCTGCCTCCCGAGTGCTGGCATTTAAGGCGTGTGCCACCACTGCTGCCCAATAAATAAATCTTAAAAAAAAAAAAAAGAATTTACAAAGACCCACCTGGCTCTCTCCCTCCAATGTTGGGATCAAAGGTGAGCCTTACCACTAAGGGAAGTTCTCCTCTCTCTCTCTCTTTCTTTCTTCCTTCCTTCCTTCCTTTTTTCAGAGCTGAGGATCAAACCCAGGGCCTTGCGCTTGCTAGGCAAGCACCCTACCACTGAGCTAAATCCCCAGCCCAAGTTCTCCTTTCTTTCTTTCTTTCTTTCTTTTTTTTTTTTTCCAGAGCTGAGGACTGAACCCAGGGCCTTGCGCTTGCTAGGCAAGCGCTCTGCCACTGAGCTAAATCCCCAACCCCAAGTTCTTCTTTCTTAACTGTCCTGATCTAGGAGCTACATGCCAATACTCCTTAAACATCCCATTGGTTCAAACTAGCCATGTGGATTCAAGGAAACCAGAAAATGTGTTCCTGTTGAGGCATTTGTCTTCTAGGAACAGCTCTACACACACCATAGAAGGAGAGATGTGATTTTTGTTTGTTTGGTTTTTTTTTTTTTTTTTTGAGACAGGGTTTCTCTGTGTAGCTTTGCGCCTTTCCTGGAACTCACTTGGTAGCCCTGCCTGTGGTAGTATTGTGTTCCCCAAAATATTGTGTACCTTAATAAACTTATCTGGAGTCAGAGAACAGGACAGCCACAATATTAAACATGAGGATAGGCAGTGGTAGCACACGCCCTTAATCCTAGCATTCCAGAGACAGAAATCCCTGGATCTCTGTGAGTTCAAGGCCACATTGGAAATGGCCAGGCGTGGTGACACACGCCTTTAATCCCAGGGAGTGGTGGTAGAAAGGAGAAAGGTATATAAAGTGTGAGGACCAGAAACTAGAGGCATTTGCCCTGGAGAGGCATTTGCCCTGGAGAGGCATTTGTCCTGGAGAAGCATTTGGCCTGGAGAAGCATTCAGGCTTCTAGCAGCAGTTCAGCTGAGAGTCATTCGGATATGAGGACATAGAGGCTTCCTTCCAGTCTGAGGAAGCAAGACCAGCTGAGGATCCAGCGAGGTGAGATAGCTGTGGCTTGTTTTATTTCTCTGACCTTCCAGCATTTACCCCAATAACTGGCCTCAGGTTTGATTTTATTAATAAGAACTTTTAAGATTCATGCTACGCCTGCCTCTGCCTCCCGAGTGCTGGGATTAAAGGTGTGTGCCACTACCGCCCGGCGAGATGTGATTTTTATAATGAGGTGCAAGCATCACTTACTATCTTCTCCTCAAACTCAGTCCTCTCAAGTCCCCCCCACCAGCCTCCTTATTGCACCATGAACACTCCAGTTGCACTCTGCTTCCCACCCATTTCTGTAATTACATCCCCTCAGATATCCACTTACTTGTCAATGTCCTTCATGCTGAGTTGGGCACCCCAGGTTGTGTTCATAAAAAAACATTATACATTGGGCTGGTGAAATGGCTCAGTGGGTGAAGGTGCTTGCTTCCTTCCTTCCTTTCTTCCTTCCTTTCTTTCTTTTTTCAGAGCTGAGGACCAAAGCAGGTTCTTATCAGGCCCTGCTCCAAAGTCACGTTAGGTTCCTAACCGTGATGATGAAGCATGGTTACATTGGTAAAGTCTGACAATTAGAGTTCCAGCCTGTGAACCCAATATCATCAAAGACAAGAATGAATTCCCCTAAGTTGTCCTGACTTCCACATGCATGTTATTGCACGAACACACACAGATTATTTATATCTCTCAGATATAAATAAGTGTAATAAAGATATTCTTAAATATAAAAGAGTATATTATAGTCAGGCAAGAAGGTACATGTCCATAATCCCAGCACTTGGGAGGCTGAGGTAGGAGGATCTCAAATTTAAGGCCAGCCTGGGCTTTATAGGCAATTCCAGGTCAGCTGGGTTATAGAGAGACCCTGCTCTTTCCGCCATCTTTCTGCGCTGTCACCATGGTGCGCATGAATGTCCTGGCTGGTGCTCTCAAGAGCATCAACAATGCTGAGAAGAGAGGCAAACGCCAGGTCCTCATCAGGCCCTGCTCCAAAGTCATCGTTAGGTTCCTGACGGTGATGACGAAGCATGGTCACATTGGTGAGTTTGAAATCACTGACGACCACAGAGCTGGGAAAATCGTCATGAACCTCACAGGCAGGTTGACCAAGTGTGGAGTGATAAGCCCTAGATTTGATGTGCAACTCCAAGACCTAGAAAAGTGGCAGAACAATCTGCTCCCATCCCATCAGTTTGGCTTCATTGTACTCACAACCTCAGCTGGCATCATGGACCATGAAGAAGCAAGACGAAAACACATAGGAGGAAAAATCCTGGGATTCTTTTTCTAGAGATGTAAAACACATTAATAAAAAGCCTCCATAGACTGGGGGGGGGGGGAGAGAGAGACCTTGTCTCAAACAAAACAATGCAAGTATATAATACTCTCAATATTTAAAATCCATTAATTCTTCAATTAATTTCTGAATCTGCACTGTAATCTATTGAGAGGTAAGAATGACGGATGGGCCGGGTGGTGGTGGCACACACCTTTAGTCCCAGCACTCGGGAGGCAGAGGCAGGCGGATCGCTCTTTGAGTTCGAGGCTAGCCTGGGCTACAGGGTGAGTTCCAGGAAAGGTGCAAAGCTACACAGAGAAACCCTGTCTCAAAAAAACAAAAAACAAAACAAAACAAACAACAACAACAAAAAGACTAGATGACTGTTCTTGGGGCTGGAGAGATGGCTAAGCGATTAAGAGCATTGGCTGCTCTTCCAGAAGATCTGGGTTCAATTCCCAGCACCTACATGGCAACTCATACCTGCTTGGAATTCCAGCTTTGGAGATCTGACGCCCTCACACAGACATACAAGCAGGCAAAACACAATACACATAAAATAAAAAATAAAAATAAAGTAATTAAAAAAAAAAGAATGATGGGGTCTGGAGAGATGGCTCAGTGGTTAAGAGCACTGACTGCTCTTCCAGAGGACCTGGGTTCAAGTCCCAGCACCCATATGGCAGCTCACAACTGTCTGTAACTCAAGATCTGATATCCTCACACAGTCATACATGCAGCAAAACATCAATGCAAATAAAATAAAAATAAATAAATTAAAAAAATCACACACACAATAATTAAAAAAAAAAAAAAAAGGAATGACAGTTCTTGTCCGGGAGAGGTTAACTGATGTGCCTCCTTTCCACAGCTAGTATGAGGGGTGGGAACAGAGACTTAGTCACTAACTAGTGACATCTAGTTCCATATTTCCTCTGACTCTCTAAGAAGCAATTATTCTGCTAAGCATATTTACTGCTGGGAAGGAGATCACTTTACAGTTGAGTATTCTGGGCCTCTGAGCAGCTACCATTTCTAAAGACAAATTAATACAGTCATGGATTTGTTTTCAACATGTGTCTTATGGGTTGAGTTAGTGTGAGAGAGATCTTCTAGCAGCTGGCTAGTCTGGGTAAAACATTTCTGGACTTTTAAACTGAGGATATTTATTCTTTTTCCAAATCTCTTTTTTCTTTAGTTTTAATTGAAATCCCCCCCCAGTCTCCTCTATAATATCACCTCCAAGTGATCCTTTAATTGTACATGATCTGTACTCTTTCTAGGGTCAGTTTTATACCTGGCACTTGAAGCCTGTCTTGCCCCAACCCTTTTCTCCCTCTCTGTTTTCAGTTTTCAGTCTCTGTTAATACTCTGGCTAGGTTTGCTTTTTTTTTTTTTTTTTTGAGACGGGGTCTGTACTGTATGGTCAGGCTGGCTTCAGATCTATAATCCTTTTGCTTGGCCTCCAGGATGCTGGGGTTATAGGCTTGCTCCATCATGCCTGACTTTCCTACCTTCCATATTAGTGCATTCTTGATGCTGACCAAAGGTATGGGTTTTTTCCACTCTGTTGTAGCTCATGTTTATGTATCTGATGTAAGAATTTCTTGTTTATCCCCTGGATCTCTGGAAGCCTTCCCTGACCATGACCCAACAGCAACAGGCTTCCTTGTCCTTGCTCTGTTTAGCTCTCTGAGTCCCCTGCACAGTCCTTGCCCCAAACGAGCATGCAGTATAAGGTGGCATCACCTCAGATGGACTTTGTAAAGCTGCCCTCATCTCTGAGTTTTCTTCCATCTGTTCAGGGAGGTTAGATCCAGGGAGCAGATGCTATGGTTTCCAGTGATGTTGGTTGTGACCTCTCGGCCATGCTCCCGAAGGGATCTAGTACTTGAGAGAAATACTGGAGACAGAACCCAGGAGAGAGCCCAGGTTCAGCCCTTGGGAAAGCCAACTGCTTTCTATAGTCCTTAGTTGGCTGCCTGCCAGAGCAGACCTTGAGCACACCATTCTGCAACAATGACGATGAAGTGTAATATTTCTGGAGTGTCTTTTATGTTCTGGATATAATCCTCACCACTTTACCTATACATGGCATTTGTTTTATGCTTTCACAAAACAATGCCTGCTGGCACCTACAGATTACATAAATAACTTGCCAACATCACACTGTAAATTATAAAAGTAGGGATTCAGACCAGAGGATTGTTTCTACAGCCCATGCTAGCAATCACTACAGTGTATCGCTTTCGTGGCGTCTGATGTTAAGTAAGACCCACCTGAGACTGCTGTGGCGGTGCAGGCCCGTAAGCCCAGCACCAAGGAGGCAGAAGTAAGAGAATTGCTACAGGTCGGTACAAGCACATAGTGAATCCTGAGTCAGTCAGGGCTACACAGTGAGACCCCTTTCAAAAAACAAAAGAAATGACACATCTGTCTAGCTTCTGGGGGAATGAAATCAGAGGGTCTGTGGTTGAGGTCAGAGACAGGGTCAGGAGGTTTCACTCTCTCAGCCACCCTTTCCTCCTACATGGGAAGGCGCACTGAAAGAAAGGAAGGAAGGAAGGAAGGAAGGAAGGAAGGAAGGAAGGAAGGAAGGAAGGAAGGAAGGAAAGAGGGAGGGAGGGCAGGCAAATTCTGACAGCATGAAAAGAAAGAACTTCTAAGTGGCTGGGGCCTCTTAGAAGGTGGAGAGACAGCTTGGTGCATGGAAGAAGCCCTCCTTGTGGGGTGCGGGGTGGTGAGCTGTCCGAGAACTCGGCATTCAAGAGTAGGTTTTGTTTCTCGCTTTTCTTTGAACCTCAGTTTCCCTATCTGCCAATTAAGGGTAAATATAAGATAAACTGACCCACCCTCTCCAAAGAACAGGGTTTCCTCAGATCTT
>CABHPQ010130934.1:0-11359 GCA_902168405.1 Peromyscus aztecus | reverse complement strand
TATCCAAAAAACAAACACCACTTGGAGCATATATTAAGTAACTCACAGGGCCAGGAATTCTGCCTAGCAAAACCTCACATTCACACACGGACATATCCACACCTTCAGACAAGAGCCAATGCTCCCCAAGAAGACTCCAGTAGCTCATGTCTGTCCTTGCAGCTCCTCATGCCTCCTGCTTTTCTTCGTGCCAGGCAACCAGGGTTCCACAGGGATCTTAAGGAGCTAAGAAGAAGCCATAGCAACCAAGACCTGTGTTAAAGCACATACTCAAATACCCACTTTCCCTGAACATGAAATAAGCAACCTGGTAAGGACGGAAAGTAAATAAACTACAATCGCCCTATCAACCTAGTAACTCTATATCTAACTGATAGCCTGAGACTTTTATTCCTGACACTGAAAAGCTTACCAAAAGATATTAATGTGCACCACAGGCAGCACTGCTACTTTGCCTGTCACAGTAAGTAATCAGGGTTTATTTTAATCTAGATTTGTCACACCCCTCCAAAGAAAAAGTTTTTTTAAATCAACACTGCTACTGGCGATGGTTCTTGTTACTGAACAGCCACCCTGACACTCTTGTCAGTGTACCACATAAATCTTTTTAGGAAGGAAAAAAAAGGAAATCAAAACTGCTCAAATCATGAAGGGGCCAGACCTTTTATTCAATGCCAAAAAAAAGCACATTTCAGACAGGAAACCAAACTAATGTCTCACACCTAAATGTCTATTATTACTTTTGAAAGTAGCCTAATAAAAGTAATCTTGGCGGCGGTGGCGCACGCCTTTAATCCCAGCACCTGGGAGGCAGAGGCAGGAGGATCTCTGAGTTCGAGGACAGTCTGCTCTACATAGCGAGATCCAGGACAGGCACCAAAACTACAGAGAAACCCTATCTCGAAAAACCAAAAAATAAAATAAACGTAATCTTGAGGTTCCAATCCAGTAGAAAGGCTGCAGAAGTGAAAATAAGAGCGAGCAAAGAAAGGGGGGCTAGTAAACTTGGGCCTCAGGTCAAGAGATTACAGTCTGGTTTTGCAAAATTACTAGAACACAGCCTCCATTACTAGAACACTTACTTCCATGGTATCTATACACCATGTCTTTCCCACAATGACGGAATTGGGACTGTACCAGCCTGCAGAGCCTAAAAGACCTCTGCTGTAGCCAGCACTTACAGATCTGTCAAAACCTGCACCAGAGCAAGACCCCAGATTTCTCCAGACAGACACTTAGAAGAATGTGACATTTATGAGCTCTATCTCCACTATATCCTAAAACTCAAGGAAATGAAATCATGTGGATTCATAGGAAGAAGAACTGAGAGATGCAACAGACTCATTCAGTATTATTACTCAAGTTAGGCTTTTCAAGAAACTCAAGAAACAAGTCCAAAGTTTTCTTTTTCTTCTTCTTTTAGTCAGGGTTCTCTAAGAGAATAGAACTCACAGAACGAATATTTATAATCTCGTTATAAGGGTGTTTGTTAGAGTGGCTTACAGGCAGTGCTCTAAGTTGTACAACAATGGCTGTCTCAACAGTTTCAGGATCTGGAGCTGGAGTTCCAGAGATTCCCAGAGAACTGCTGCTCTTCAGTCTGTGCTGGAATCCCTAAAAAGTAGGTTCTAGTACCAGGGAAGGAAGGAATGCCTCAACAACTGGACAGATGGACTTGCCAGGGAGAGTGAAGGCCAGCAGGCAAAAAGCAAGAGCTTCCTTCTTCCATGTCTTTCCATGTGGGCAGTGACCAGAGGTGCGGGGTCAAGACTTAGGGCGAGCCTTCTTACCTCAAAAGATCCAATTAATGAAGTCACTCACAGGTGTGCCCAGCTGCTTGGGTTTAGTTGATTCCAGATGTGGTCAAGTTGACAACAAAGATTAGCCTTACTCATCCTTTGGGTCTCAACTTAGTTCTCTCCTGCTGTGAGTCACTAACAGACGCTGTTCTTCCCCACTTTAGAATACCACATGCTACCAAAATTACTTTACCTCATGCTTCACACATCTACCTCTATGAAGTCTGTGAGGGGCCCACCCCCACCTTTTCCCCCAGAGTTCTCTTGAGTAGGAAGAAGTGAGAAATATTTAGATAGAATTATAGAGGAGAAACACAGGATAGAAATATAGACAGAAACACAGCATAGCCTCGGGAGGGCCTGGATCCTTATCCACCAGTCCCTTCTGTCTCTTCTAAAGGGCTATTTATAGAAATGCCAAGGGGTGGAGCAAAAGACCTCCCCCCCTAGCACAGCCAAGCACAGACCCTTCCAAATATCTGGTAACCATCCCCTTATGCAGCCCTGCTGTGTAAAACAAGCTCTGATCTCACTAGGAAACCTCTGTGGGCTCCCACAGAAGTCAAAAACAGTCTCTCCATCACCATTAAACCCAAAGAGTTAGCAAGACTTCTGGAACAAGCCAGACTCTGATATTAACTATCATGTCAGTCCTAAATGCTAAGTCGGGGAGATTTCACAAAGTGTATTAAAAAAGCAACTAAAGGACAAAGACTTTGCTTTGACATTACATTCAACCTGTTGGTCAGTGTGTGTGTGCAATAAAACAATTATACATACTTTGTTCCAAGGAAAAGGAGCAAGTGCCTTTGTCTCATGCCTAACAAGTTAGTTAAAGCAAAATATACCATGCCATTCCTCAACAGAAAAAAAGAAGTCAACCAGCCTTTAATATAAATTTAATTATATTGTATTAAGGAAAAACTGTTTTCAAGGTGAGCAGTGCCAACCTAATGTAGCATGTGTATCAAAGGATTCAGTTTATCTACAACCAGTTAACAAAAGCAAATATTACAACGACGTTCTAGATCTATTGCTTCCACAACAGAAATCAGTGTATCATTGTGTTTCCCACACTCTGTTTACCCAAGCACTGTCTAGAGTCACTGTGCACTGCAAACTTTCAGCACTCAGGTCACTGAGGCTAGAAGCCTGGGAACTGTCTGAAATTCTTCTCTCACCACACACCTCAAAAGCTCTCTTCCTATTTGTTTTTTGTTTTGTTTTGTTTTTGTCTGTTTGTTTGTTTGTTTGTTTTTCTCAGGGTAGCTTTGGTGCCTGTCCTGGATCTCACTTTGTAGACCAGGCTGGACTCCAACTCACAGAGATCCGCCTGGCTCTGCCTCCCGAGTACTGGGATTAAAAGCGTGCACCGTCACCACCAGCCCTATTTCGGGTCTTGGTCCACTCTACAGTCTCACAGTTTAGAGCCACAGGTTCTGCGCCCTGCCCCGACTCTATCTCCATAGCATTCACAAATGCTCCATGATCTAGCCCAAACACAAGTCTGAAAACTTCAGAGAAACAGCTTAAAATGTCAGAGCTAATATTTTCAGCTTTCCATATGGATACGCATGCATCAATTGCAAGACAACAGCTAACCATA
The DNA here is from genome assembly GCA_902168405.1 of Peromyscus aztecus. Classification (NCBI taxonomy): domain Eukaryota; kingdom Metazoa; phylum Chordata; class Mammalia; order Rodentia; family Cricetidae; genus Peromyscus; species Peromyscus aztecus. The sequence continues at coordinate 7,954 of CABHPQ010130934.1, read as the reverse complement.
CAGTAGCATACTACCTTCAAACTCTCATTAACACTACCACAGAGGGGAGAAAAGGGGGGGGGGGGGGGGCTAATTTGCTCAACTTCCCTTTTTTTGTTTTTTTTTTTGTTTTTGTTGTTGTTTTTTGAGATAGGGTTTCTCAGTGTAGCTTTGGTGCCTGTCCTGGATCTCACTTTGTAGACCAGGCTGGCCTCAAACTCACACAGATTCGCCTGCCTCTGCCTCCCAAGTGCTGGGATTAAAGGCATGCGCCACCATCACCCAGCCAACTTCCCTTCTTAGCCTCTTCTCATCTTCAAAGTTTGAGCTTCATTTACTTCCAAACTTTTCAAATTCTCTCCCTCCCTCTCTCTCCCCCACTCTCTCTCTCCCTTCCTCCCCCCCCCCCACCCCTGCAGTCTTTCTATGTAGTCCAAGCTGACCTCAAATTCACAATCCTCAGCAGGGCAATGATGGCACACCCCTTTAGTCCCAGCACTTGGGAGGCAGAGGCAGGTGGATCTCTGTGAGTTCAAGGCCAGCCTGGTCTCCCAAGAAAAAGAGATTACAGAATGACAAATCAACAGAAGTTGGGGAGGCTATACTTCTAGAACTGTGCAAGACAAACAGTGGTCAACAGAGACTTGCTGAATGAATGGATGCTGCTGGAGACGATGACGGTAAGACCCAGAGCAGTACAGTGTGTGTATGTGCAGTGCTGCTGCATCTGATCAGAACAGCCACCAAGAATCAAAACCTGAGCCATGTTAGCCCCTTCTAGCCCACTCAGGCCCAAGTTAAAGGCTTGAACTATGGAATGGATCGAACTAGATTCAGATCTTTATGCCCTCCTTTCAAGCAAGTTATTCAGCTTCTCAGCCACTGTCTCTGTCTCAGCATTACCACCACCAGTGGCAGCAGCAAAATCACCCTGTTAACAGGACTCCCTACTCCTCTCCTCACTCAGCCTTCTCAATATTCTGTCACTATGCTCTTCTTCTAGCAAATACCACAAATAGATCCAAATAGAACTGATAATTGTGAACAAAGAGTAGTTTCTGACACTCTTACAGACAGCTACTAACTTCTCCAAGAATCACTAAAGCTGCGGATTCTTCCGCACACTCCCAGTTTCTTTAGTGTTAGCTTTAGTTCTCTATAATCTTCTATAGGAGTTCTAGAGTACCTACAAGTTCTTGTCAGGAGAAGGACAGCATTTACCTTTTTTCCAGAACAACACTGACAAAATAAATTCTTTTTTTGTTTGTTTGTTTACTAAGACAAGGCCTCATTGTGTAGCCCAGGCTGGCCTCAATCTCATGATCCTCTACTGAAATAACAAGAATGAGCATCATGCCTACCTCTTTTTTATTTAAGTTTCCATGAAAACTTCCTCTGTTCCCTTTCAGAATTACTAAATGCTAAATGTCTTCCATAGACTCACTCCTCCCAAAATGAGGAAGACGAGGAAAGGAGAACCCAGTTTTCAATCAGGAATCAAGACGGGAAAAATACTCATTTCTTAGGGGCTCAGTAGCTGTCAACAAATGGTAGTGATTACCCTGTCAGGTTGCCCAGTTCTGATTGTGCAATTCTGGATCATCTCTCCCACACCCTTCTGTTCTGCCATAAATTCTTTTTTATTTAGCAGATACAATCATATTCTTGCCACTGACTAACCCACAATAAACATGACAGATTTTGCCAGGTGATGGTGGTGCATGCCTTTACTCCCAGCACTCAGGAGGCAGAGACATGCAGACCTCTGTGGATTCGAGGCCAGCCTGGTCTACAGAGAGAGTTCCAGGACAGCCAGAGCTGTTATACAGAGAAAACTTGTCTTGGGGAAAAAAAAAAAAAAAAAAAAAAAAAAACAGCTGGAAAGATGACTCAGCAGTTTAAGAGCACTGGTTCCCCTCCAGAAGTCCTGGGTTCAATTCCCAGCAATCACATGGTGGCTCACAACTATCCATGAGATCTGGTGCCCTCTTCTGGTCTGTAGGCATAAATGCAGACAGAATGCTGTAGACATAATAAATTTTTAGTAAATCTTCAAAAAAAGAAAGAAAAAGCAAAAACAAACAAAAATTGCATATTTTTATAACACATACCAACAGTGCCTTTGAAACTAGCATTAGAACAAAGATACAGTTTTGCCTATTGGTGGGATCACATTTACTACCAATGCCTTAAGATTCTACAAGTAAAGACTTATTTAGAAACAGAATTCCGAGATACTGCTTTCCTCTAGCATGACAGCTCAAGTACTGTAGACAGTCACCATCCAAGTACTCCTTTATAAACTGCTGAGGAAAGGAGACAGGTCTGGTGGTGGAAACAGAGCTCAGTGCGGAGCTCCCCAGCACAAATAACTGTAACTGTAGCAGCCACAATGCATCAAAGTCAGTCCCCAGGGAATTCCCCAAGAGGGCTAAAGTCTTTGGATCTTCTGTGACTGTCAAAAGCTGCAGAATAGACAGAAAAGACACTAAGAAAATGTCATACTAATTATCAACAAGGTTTCCCCACTGTACAGACATTTTCCCAAAAAGAATAATAATTTAATCAGTATTTCTCAAAAATGAATTTAAATGCTTCTGATTAATATATGCATATACATATTTTCATTCCCTAGTACATGCATAATATAACTAAGCAAATGCTACATTAAAACCTTTTGGTTCAGTGAAGACTGTTTGTAAAAATGTTTATCCTGAAAGAGAGTAGTAGCACAGAAGGAGAAAAGGAAAAAGAGAAAGATGACAGAGAAGAAAAAAGCAAACATTTTAAATAATAGTAGAACACACACTGGACTACAGAAAAGACGTATGTGTCTTTTGAAATCAGTTCTTCCCACCGATCTTTTCTATGGTGTCTACCATGATTTATAAAGGAAACAGCCACAGACACAGCACTCATAAATCAATCATTATATACAAGGAAGATTACCAGAGAATGTTTTGTTGTCCAAAAAAAAAAAAAATCTTAACAAACTTTCCTAGGTGTGCCCAGTTCCCACTCTGATAGCTGGGCTGCTCTCAGCCTTGGCCAGAGAAAGTTCTCTTAGCAGTGGAGGGCAGTCAACAGTGAGAAGCATAATTACTCAAAATGTGTTAAGAATAAGAATGAATGTTCAATTCTAAACGGGACATCTATTTTAACACCACCATCACCAAGGCGAAAAGGAGGAGGAAAAAGATGTAAGAGCCGCGGGATGAGGAGGAGCTTGGCTGTACGGCTACTGCAGTCATGAACTCACAGAACTGGGACTGCCTGCCTAAGACCTGGCACAGGATCAAGTCAGACTGCAGCACAGCAGCAGGTGTCTCCAGACCTTCTCCCACACTGATGAGCTGAGGACAAAGAGTCAGGCCGTGATGGGTTCCCAGGCTCCGGTGAATGGCTCACGCCCATGTACTTATGAGCAGTACTAACCGCACTTAGTGCTTTGGGAGGCAGTGGGGAAGAAGACAACACAAATTTGAAGGATAGGAGTAACAGGGAGGTTGATGGAAGTTGGAGGGAGGAATTGGGGACAGATATATTTCACTGCACACATATGTAAAATTCTCTAAGCTAAAATCATCAGCAGCATACTAAAGACTAATGAACAATTTACATCTGTAAAGTTTCACTTATTTTTTTCAACAGGATCTTTAATGCCCTATTTGTATATAAACTAAAGAAGTCACAAATATTAGCTCTGATTTCTAGACAAAGATTTCTTAAGGCAAAAAGATAAGTTTAAGGCCATCCTGGTCTACACAGCAAGTTCCAAGCTAGCCAGGCCTGCACAGGAAGATATAACAGGAAGAACAGGAGAGGGAAGGGAAGGGAAGGGGGGGGAGGAGGGAGGAAAAAGAAAAGTTGTTGTTTGTTTTTTTGAGACAGGGTCTCACTATGTAGCTCTGGCGGTCCTGGAACTCACTCTGTAGACCAGGCTGGCCTCGAACTCACAGAGCTCCGCCTGCCTCTGCCTCCTGAGTGCTGGGATTATAAGGCTTGCACCACCACTAATGGAAGAAAAGGTAATTTTGAAGTGCCGAGTAGTAAGAATCAGACCATGCCACATGAGGTTATCTGGGCAGAGTGTTCTCACTTGTATGTAGGAAGGACTAAATACTTAATTGCAAACTGGGAAAAGTGGTGCTATCACTACAAAAATTATTTTTCTTTCATACTATGAAATGCATTCATTTTAAAAATTTTAATTTATTAATTATTATGTGTGCATGCATGATGTTTGTATGAGTAAGGGTGGATATACCAGTGTGTGTGTTGGTGGGGGTGTCAGAGGATAACTTTTACAAGTCCAACACTGATTCCAAGGACCAAACTTAGGTTGTTGGGCTCACACAGCAAATTCTATTACCTTTTGAGCCATCTTTGCTGGCCAAAATCAATACTCTTAACCAGACATTTACAAGAATGGGAAGGATAAGAACATGGAAACAGAGGTCAACTGTGAAAGGCTGATTTTGAAGCAATGTGGGCCAAACTAAAGAGAAAAAAATCCTCTGCACCTCTCTACCTGTTCCATAGTCTTGTAATGCCTTCAACAATGACCTGGCCCCATTCCCATTCCTGGCATTTCACCTCAACTAACTGAACTCTACCGAGTAAATCCATTCTCAGTGAAAGGTAGCTACACATAGGCAGCTCTTGGGCTGTAGCTCCCAACTGTCATCGTGAATCCCTGCCTTACCATTTACCAGTTACATACCTGCTTGAATTACTATGTCCATCTAGGTTTCCTCATCTGTTAAATGGAAAAGTAAGGGCATCTATTTCACTCACGGTGTTATTTGTTTTGTTTTCTTAAGACAGGGGCTCTCTACACAGCCCTGGCTGTCTTAGAACTTACTATGTAGAGCAGGAGAGCTTCTAACTCAAATCCATCTGCCTCAGCATCTCAAGAGCTGGGATTAAAAGGGTGTGCCAACACACCTAGCTCCACAGTGTCATTATAGTTGTGAATTTCTGTAACATAATGTCAAGAAGCCTAATAAAAAGTCTGGCACACAGTCAGCCTGTTATAAAGGGTGCCCACTACTATTTATTAGATACAGTGATCCTGGAATGTACCCTCAAAGCACATCCAACAGTTCAAGTGATGGCTGAGAGCTGGAACACCGAATATCCCAGTCTTCAGAGACTCTGGGCACACACTCAGAGGGACAGTCACTGCACGGAGCACTTGATGGGTGCACCCACACAGAGTCCCTGGGATCTGAGAGAAGAAACAGGAATATGGAAGGATCCCTCAACCATATATTTGTTCATTTCCTAACTACCCCTAAAGCCAGCACTGTTCCTGAGAAATCAATTTCTCATCTCTAACTATCAGGGACTATGGGGGTCCAGCCCCTCGATAGTCCCCTCCCAGGGTCCGGGAAGAATCTACAACCAGCTGATAATTAATCTTTGATGAAATGAAATGAATCTATGTACAGGAAACTCCTTAGTTCATACACTTTATTATTCTGTGATAGTTCTCTCTCCACACAGCTTCTATTCTGCTCTCATGTCTAGCTCCTTTCTTGCCTGATTTCTCTCTGTTTGTCTACTGTTCCCTCTTAAGTTCTATCTTAATTCTCTCATCTTAATTCTGCCTCATCTAGGTCCTTCTCACCTTGTTCTTACCCCACTAGGGCTTTCCCATCTGGCTCTTCCTCATCTCCCATCTCGTTCCTCTAGTACTCTCTTCTAGCCCTTCAATTTAGTTCTTCCCCATCTCAGTTTGTTCCTCTCAAGTTCTTACCCATCTAGTTCTTCCATTCTCTTTTCTCTTCTCCATCCTGTGCCCTGGGAGTCCCGGTATATATCAAGGGAGGGTCCGAGCTAAATTGTGTAAAGCTATTACTTAACGTCCACCTCTCCTAGGCGGTGTCTCCTTGCGAAATTTACCGTAAGTCAGGAGACTTGCATGCAGACTGCTATCACTGTTAGTCCTTGAAAGTTAGGCGCCCACCTGGGTGGTGTTTCCTGTAGTCCTTGAAAGTGGCTAGGGGAGATAATCTGATTCCAGAGAAAGCCTTTCCTGAGGCTGTTCTCCAAATACCTGGAATGTGTATGTCCAGAGAGTGATCAGTCTACACTGTTAGTCCTTCTTAGGGGAAAGTCAATAGGAAAAAACTATAAAGGCACACATGATTTTCATAACAGAATACAGCTGATATATAACAAGCCAAGTAACACCAAGAACTCCTTGGGATTTGGCTTCCTCTGGAGGAATTCCCTGATCCCTCCAGGTAGTGACTTTGCCATAACCAGCTGAGTTCTTATGATATATTCCTGAGGCCTGCAACACTAACAACTGAAGAGAACAGGACTCCAGTGGGTTTTTTATTTTAAAACTTAAACCAGACACGTCAGGCTTAGCTCTTCTAGTGGCATCCACAGTAGCAATTCTCTGGTTCTGTCTTTTCTGCAGTTTTTTCTCCAACAGCCACTATAAAAAGCTAAACAATAAGGGGAGGTCTCTTCTCTTGAAATGTATACAGAAACCAGTATGCTTTTGCCAGGCAGTAGGGAAGCCTTTCCCAAGAGGTGCCCCTCATAAATCAGCAGCCTGCACTTCTACAGTAACCATAGCAGCTCCGCCTGACCACAAGAAATTGAACTTTCTTTTTTTTTTTTTTTAAATTCAACTTTCTAAACATGAAGTTATTTTATGTCCAGATAAAGAAGGACCTATGTTAACAAGAACGATATTCTGAGAGGAAGCAAGTCTGCACTACCTGGACTTAGAAACCTCTCTGATGGAAGACACAAAGAGGAAATTCAATTTTTTCCAAAGCTCATAAATAAATATACCAATCAAGGCCAGGCAGTGGTGGCGCACGCCTTTAATCCCAGCACTCCAGAGGCAGAGCCAGGCGGATTTCTGTGAGTTCGAGGCCAGCCTGATCTACAGAGCAAGATCCAGGAAAGGCACCAAAACTACACAGAGAAACCCTGTCTTGAAAAAACAATACACACACACACACACACACACCAACCAAATGTATTCAAGTCTGATAGTGTTGCTCTGATGGTCCCTCTACACCAAATGTAGAAAATGCAGAATACCCAGTCTGTTCTGAAAGGTCCAGACTCCTCTGCTTATTCCTACAGCAACACCAGAGACTCAGGGTGAATTCTACAGACAACCTCAGAAAATCACTTCCTTTTCATTTCATATTCCCATGCCAAATCTTCAGGAGTTTTCATTTAAAAAGGAGGTGGGTCCATACGGGCTACTAATGATTAGCATCATCTAGTTATATAACAGCTCAATACCAAGCTCAGAAGAAGTAAAAGAAACCATAGACCTGAAACCCTGTCTATCCCCTTGATTGTAAGACCCTTGTGGTTCCATTCTCCTAAGAACTTTTCTTTAAGGATGACCTAAGATTTTAAAAGACTAGCTTAAAATAATAGAAGGTAAAATTCACATGGCTCTTAATTCTGCAGCCGGACCTAGCCTAGAGTAACAGGAGGCACCATTGTTACCACCTGTGTGTGAAGAAGGCACGGAGAGAAAATGACTTGTCTGTCGCAGAAGCAGATAAAAGCAGCGTTTGCACCAGCCAGCAGACCTGGGCTCCACTCTTACTGGTTGCTATGCTGCTCTTCACATGTGATTTTTTTTTTTTAAAGTCTCTCCAAAGAGAAAAGTATGAAGTTAAACTTTAAATTTGAGCTGGGCGGTGCTGTGGGATGTTCTGTATGGCAAATGTGTTGCTAATAAAACACTGATTGGCCAGTGGCTAGGCAGGAAGTATAGGCGGGACTAACAGAGAGAATTAAAAGAACAGGAAGGCGGAGGGAGTCACTGACAGCCACCGCCAGGACAAGCAGCATGTAAAGATGCCGGTAAGCCACGAGCCATGTGGCAAGGTATAGATTTATAGAAATGGATTAATTTAAGATATAAGGACAGTTAGCAAGAAGCCTGCCACAGCCATACAGTTTGTAAGCAATAAAAGTCTCT
>CABHPQ010130932.1:0-10021 GCA_902168405.1 Peromyscus aztecus | reverse complement strand
CCAGCGTCTACTTAGGTAGTTGACACACCAAACCAAGTTAAAAAAAAAAAAAAATGGTTGAAAATCTTTGGGGAGATGTCATGTTAACATCCTTGGAAGGTACAAAGTCATTTAAAATGAATATATCTTGCATAACATTGCTTAAGTCCCTGGCTCAGGGCATTGCCTCTGCTGTTTCCGCACCTTGCGTGGTGAGGTTAATAAACAAATGAAAAACAAACACGAATCACAAACCACAAACATTCAGTGCAAGAGACTAAACTCCATGTGCTCTCTGTTTGGAGAAAGCATTAAAGGTACTGAGACCCGCTTCCGCACCCGTGGGTCTCCACGGAAGCAGCTCAGCAGGTCAGGCTGCTCTCACGTCGGTGTGGTCCCCTTGGAGGGAAATGGGACGACAGTTCATGTAAACTCACAGTAGAAAAAAAAAAATGAATAGCAAGGATTTTTCTCCAATGTGAAGTACATTTTAAATACTTATAGAAATAAATTCTCGGTCTATGGTGTGGACATGCCTCGGGCAGACACAAGGACAGCAACTTCTGACCAGCTCACCAGCTGGCCTGGTCAGGTGCCACACGGTGAAGGAAGAACTCTCCAGCCATAGGAGCCACAGACTGGTTCTTAGAGCATGTGACAGTTGGAAAAGAGTCCTTCACAAAGGAGAGGCATGTGTTTAAAACTTTTCCCCTTGTAATTTCATGCCCGGAATCAAAACGCGTTTTGTCATTTCTAAGGCCTTTCATTTGCTTTTTTTTTTTTTTTAAATCAGTCAGTACATCTCCAGGTAGAGTGAGGCATTTAAAATGAACAGCCTTCAAGATGTTGCTCATTCATTTACATCAGTTTCACACACCAAGTGACTTTGAGTCTTAGAAATACTTTTTCGATGCAGCAAACCTGTTCTGTCTATCTTAGTGGCATCACAGCATTAATAATTTGAAAAAAGTTTAAAAAGATATATAGCTGTCAGTTTGCCTTGACTAGATGTATCTGTTTCCCATGATACATAAAGCAGAAGGTCGAGTAAAAGAATAGAAATGGGCTTATTTTTCCACTTCAGCAGTGCATTTAATTATCACAGTCATCTTCATAGTACAGATGAAAATGAGGCTGACCAAAGGAAAAAATTTAGATGGAATAAGTATTCACTGACAGTATAGAAAAATGTAAAATTACAATTTCAATGAAAACCATCTCAGTAAGCTTGCTTACCCAGTTCAAAATACTGTAAGATGTATCTGCATTAGTAATCCACTGGGGCTCGGTGGCCATTTGTCATTAACAAATGTACACTCAATGGCCAGTCATGGGTAGACAGGTACTCATGATGCTTTTCTGAGCTGGCATCTGGGTCTCCTCAAAGTACCTTGAGACATCCGCTGAAAAAGGTTGCTTTTCCTTATTGCTAATAGAAATATGGCTTTAATAATCTGGATTCCTTGCTGTTATATTTCATGTTGACTTGTCTAGATTTTCCGTCACAGCCTATGGAAGACCTCCATACTCTATAAAAATGCTAGTAAGAAATAGCCATTCACTTTTTCTTTGCCATTATTATTCTTATTATTATTCAGCAACTCTTTTGAAAGACTATGGATGTGGTCAAAGATGTAAGGCCTGGCCAGTCATAAGATGAACCATCCTTAATGTGAAAATCATTATGGTCTGCACCCAGACTAAAGCTGTCCCTCTGAAAGAGAGGACAAAAGGGGGTGACAGAATAAACGTATTTTCCCCAAACCTCACAAACACAGAGGGCGTGGTATCCGTGCTGCAGTCAACAGACTTTCACCAATGACATAAAAACATGCATGCAGCTTGCAGGCTGCCAAGCAGGTTCTGTACAGAATTGCACTGATGGATGAGTTACAATACAGATGAGCACAGGGACACAGGGATGTCAACAGCAGCAAACCAAAGGCGAATTGTCACCGTGCCAGTCCATTTCCCCTCCAGGGTTGACTTCATGCATCCTTCCCGGGGATGCTGTTGGAGAAGCACGTTCAGACATCTGAACGAAGTGTCAGTCATTAGGAGTCTGGTGTGTGTAGAACACACCACAGGACACTACAGGACAGCCTCACAAACCCTGACCAGGACAGCCCAGAGCTCAGGATGCTATTAACTACCCCTGGGGTCTTGGAAAATAAGCTGCAAAGAGACCTATCTTGGGAAGGTCCCAGTCACACAGGCGTATGTGAGAAGGTGCTTTCCACGAGCCAGCCTTGTCTCTGACCTCCCTCACTTCCAGCAGACAGTCTGCTTCCTCGGATGTGCCTATTTAACGGTGTGGTTGTGTAACGAATCAACATGTTTAGGGAACACACTGGCTGGGAGGGAATTGATAGTGAACCCTTCCGTTGGATTTTACAGGGATGGGGATGTAAGATAAGGCTGCATGTCTCAAACTTGGTGTTTCCACTGTCTCCTTGTATTCTGCAATCTGCGTTAACCCTTTAACACTTGTCTGTCTGCGTGCCCTGTGATTTCCGAATCCCTGGAAACTGCTCAGGGACCTGCTCTAACCCTCCCCCCCAACCCCCCCGGATAGTTTTCTGGCACTTTCTTTGAAAGGCAGGCATTGTTTCTCATCCCCAGTCTCCAGAGTGTGCCATAATCAAGTCATCTCCTCAGATTCAGTCAGTCAACCCTCCAAGGTCCTGGGATCCCCCCCCCCAGCTTTGCTAATGAACTGCAAAACACCCAAAGCTGAAGACTGACCCTCCCGGGTGGAGAAGAAGAGCAGTGTGGGGATCACTCAGGAAAATATTTTTTTTCCTGGAAACAAATGTGATGTTAATGAAATCCATAAAGGGTCTTACACAATAGGCATGGTGTTAAACCAGAGTTCCCGCTTCGCATTGATTGTGGTATTTAAATTTCAATGGGTTGATTATTTATGGGAGGAAAATGACCAGTATTATGAACACACTCTCAGAGACAGGGAAGGCCCTTGCCAGCACAGGGAGGGGGAGGGGGAGGGGAGGGGCACCGTGTTCCCTTGATAGTCAGCAGAGTTCAATAAAGCACCACTTATTTTCCCAGCTTTTAAGAGCGCGCTCTCTCTCTTTCTCTGTGTGTGTTTTGTTTTGTGTTTAAATCGCAATGGTTCATACCTCACATTCCCTGGAGCCTGATTTGCTATAGGTGCAGGGTCCCGTTCCGTTCAGCAGCATCTCGCTGGTCTCCGTGTTGGTGGGTTTATAATCGACATAAAATTCCTGGGTGCCGGGAGTCATTTGCTTGAGCGACTGCCTTTTCTTCTTCCGGTGCCTTCGCATGAGGGAGCGCTGCTGCAGCTGCTTCACGCTGGCGGGGTACCGCTTCCAGGACACGTACATGACCAAGAGGATGACCAGCACGGACAGGAAGAGGGCTACGCTGCCCGCGATGATCTTATGGAAGGAGATGTGCTCCGTGTCCACATCTGTCTCTGGGCTGGGCTCGGTGACTCCCACCGTGGGGGGCAGCGGAGGCTTGCTCTCATGCTTGGGCCTGGGGAGCTTGGGCTTAAACGTGGGCTTGGGGAGCGCCCTGGCCAGGTCAAACCTCTCGGTGGTGCTTTTACCACAGATACTGTAGTTCTTCACCGCGTCGATCACGTTTACCCCCTGCAGCTCTTTGGGACTGGCGCAGATGATTGTATTCTCTCTCAGCCCTTTGAAACTTTTCAGCCAGTTTACCAGGGAGCAGATATTCCTGCTGCATTCCCATATATTCCCGGCAAGACTGATGTCATTGAGAGAGATCCAAGAATCCAGAATCTCCTGACCAATAAATGTGAGCTTGTTGGAATCCAGGTTGAGGCGCTGCAGATTGGGGACGCACTGGAAGACACTAGGTCCACTGAAGGCTTCGATCTCGTTACCAGACAGGTCAAGCCTCTGTAAGGAACTCCAAGTCCAGGACATGGTTTGCCCTATAACACTGATTTTATTCCACTGCATGTACAAGTTCTGAAGGCTCACCAACCTTGGGAAAAGGGCCAGGTTGAGCTTGGAAAATTGATTGTGCTCCAGGTGAAGTTCTTTGAGTCGGATCATGCCAGCAAAGACATTCCTGGCTAAACTTCGGATCCTGTTATACCCCAGGTCCAGAAGTTCCAGGTTGCGACAGTCTTGGAAGATCCGCACCGGGATGGTTCTCAACGAGTTGGAGCGGAGGTGTAAACTAAGCAGCTTCCTCAAGCCCCGGAACTGTTCAGATCCCAGAGAATGGAGCTGATTATAGGACAGATCCAAGTTCCGCAAATTGGTCACAGGTCTGAAGGTGTTGTTAAGAAAATAAGAGATTCTGTTGGAACTCAGAATCAACTCCTTGAGTCTGCGTATCCCATTGAAAGCATTCTCGTCAATATTGCTGATATGGTTATGGTCAAGGTAGAGCCAGGTGAGCTGATTGAGCCCTTTAAATTGATTGTACTTAAGTTTTTGGAGGCTGTTGTAGCGGAGGGATAAACCCAAGCAACCGGCAGATATGCTGGAGGGGATCTCCTGCAGTTTCTGAGATTCACAGTAAACCATTTTGCCTTCACACCTACAACCCTTAGGGCATCCTCGTTCAGCAGAAGAAAGCATGGTCAGTAAGACAGTGGGGGCTAGGACCACCGCTACAGCTGATCCGCGCAGTAGCCTAATTACATTGAAACCTGGAAATAAAAACAACTTAGAAAAGTTATCCCCCCAAAAAGAATGCATCTTAAAAAAAATCAAGCAAAACTAGCCCCCAATAACCATATTTAGAAATGTCAACATTTAGAAAACATTTAACATCAAATATCACCTTCGTAATATAAGGATACTGTATATTTCTAATAGTTAAACATGGAAATAGGTCCATTGGTTATCAAATTGATAGTCTTAGACCCGAGAAAGATAATCTTTAAAACAATTAAAGCAGAATTATTACATAGACTTAGGAGATTTTTCTCCCATTTTTTTTTTTAAGAAGGAAAGAAGGAAATTGGCAAAACATACCCATCCTTTGTATTGTTCAAAGGCCGTCCTTAGGTCTTTTGCTTTGGCTTAGGGGCCGCCTGCATGACAGCCCCTGTCAGCTGCAGGGTAGTGAGTCAGGGCTCGCTGACACCCAGGAAGAAAAATTGGACCCCTTGGGAGATGGACCGATTTTGGAACATTATTCTTTACCAGCCATGCAGAACACTCCAAGAACAAATAAATCCCAACACCGCATTCGCAGCAAAACATCCGAGTCTTCCTAGGTAATAGGATCTTCATGGATATTACGTTTTTGCATCTTTACAGTGTGTGTGTGTGTGTGTGTGTGTGTGTGTGTGTGTGTGTGTGTTAAAAAAAAATTGGCTTCTACAGTTTCTTCTCAAAACCCATGATGTATTCCTCTAGGCGACGTGGGGCTACCTGTACTACCACATCTGTATTCCATAGCCCGGCGGTCCCGTGGCGGTGAGCACCCAGTTCAGCCACGGAGCTGCGTTGGAGCCCAGAAGGCAGGAGAGCCCGGTTCCGCCGCGCACACGCTCAGCTCACTCCTGCAGACTGTCATTCTGAAAGCTGCCGGGACTGTTGCTTCAGTTTCAGTGAATGCAGTCTTATGTAAAGCTGCCCCCAGTGGTGAGGAACACTATGGGCATGTGCAGAGCTGGCTCTCTTTTATCTTGCAAATGAGCAGGCTCGGCTGGAAAATGAATGATTCTTTTGGGGTGGCTCAATAGGAAGTGAATGGTCAACGTAATCAATAACTAGCAGCGTTTTTTCCTCGTGATTTCCAAGTCTTGTTTTACAATTTGGCAGCCTCTGTACTGTCTGCGTCGGCTGAGTCGCCCAGCGTGTGCTTCCCAGAGTTTTTCTAGCGCTTGACGTGAAGTTCACGGATCGAATGTCCATTTTTCTTAACCTCAGTGTAGGCTTTGAGCTGAAATTTATAAAATGAATTATTGAGCTTTTCACAAAGCTGCATTAAGAGCATGCCTGTTTGACCTCTTGGAGTCACAGTGATTATATTATGCAAGGTGTCTCAGGACGCTGGACAACATCGGCTCTGCAATAGGGGGGAATGACTAATGACACACAAATTAATAGGTCCAGTGGCTTTTCTGATTTCCCCACAAAAGCTATAATTGGCTTAATGGCTTATGACTGGCCTTGTTTTGGTTGCTGGCCTTTTTTTTTTTTTTTCTTGTTCTCTTTTAATCAGAAGAGAAATAAACCATTTTTAGTGCTAGTATTAGAACCCAGAGATCATTTGATTCATAGTTTATTGATTTACTTCTGTTTATTACACTAATAATATTTATTGAGTGCTTTCTAAGTTCTTTAAACGAATAGGTCACCCTGCTTTTCTTTCTTTTTTTTTTCTTATAACTTTATTTTCTTACTTTTTAAAGAAGATATTTACTTTATTTTTGGTGCATTGGTATTTTACCTGCAGGCATGTCTGTGTGAGGGAGTTACAGACAGTTGTGAGCTGCTATGTGGGTGCTGGGAATCGAACCCAGGTCCTCCAGAAGAGCAGCCAGTGCTCTTAACCATTGAGCCATCTCTCCGGCCCCCTGTTTTATCTTTGGACAATGACAATGTGCCGGTCCCACTATAATCTACCTTTCAAAGGTGAAGCACCTGGGACTCAGAGGGGTCCCCAGCTCAAGGCTCCAGAATATGGCAAGGAAGTGATAGAGCTTGCAGGAAGAACCAAGTCTGTCTTAGGCGGCTTCACAGCCACTAATTCCTTCCCAATGGCACTGCTGTGCTCGCTGAATCTGGTGAAAGTAGGCTAGACTAAGAAGTGAAAGTAGCTAAGCTGTACAGAACTCACTCTTGTCCTCTGGACCCTGTGAGTTTCCTTTGTCTCAGAGGGAGTGAGGGGGGAGCAACAGCTGGTCTCTTGATTAAGAACACGAATTCTTGGCTAAGTTTGCCAGCTGTGTTACCTTGAGCAGCTCTCTCGCCTTCTCTGTGCTGCAGTTTTCTCGCCTGCAAAATGGACATGATAGTAAAATTACTTCCCAGGCGTATTTTGAATACTGGGTTGTATTTTTGTCTTTGATCATGGCACTGGGGATTGAACTAGGGCCCTGGGCTACAGCCTCACCTCCTACACCATCTTGATATCCCAAAGTGCTTATCTCAGTGTCTATCACATAAATTGAACAAATATTATCTGTTACGTGTGCTGATGTTGCTTTTTAATATTGAATATCGACTGCATTAACAGTTGGAAACTCACAAGGAACTACTTCAGTGATTAGTTTTTTTTTTTTTTTTTTTGGTAGTACACTCAGTGGGAAAAGTTCTCACACCTTCATCATCTGCATTTTCTACTTAAAATTAATGTTTTAGTTCTGTGGACTATGTCTAGTAACTAGTGCTCATTGTTTCTCTACCCCAAAGCAAAGCATAACACCGGAACTACAGAGTTTGCCATTGTCTATAAATAAGTACTATTCTTTACAATATTTGCTTTGTTTATATTAGGTAAATTGACCGCATCTCAATTAGGGGCCACTTTGATATTACCCAAGGGTGAACAGTTTGGTCAATGCTAATCATGACAATCAAAGGGCCCATGGGCATAGGCCACTCCCTCGGGTGTTATGCTATTGACAATGCAGTGATTGCCTGGAACTTATAGGTGTTGTAACTATATCTAAAACACTCGGACAGCTTATCCAGTTCCCCAAAGTTCTGATTCAAGGGGATGGAAGAGGTTGTGCTTTTCTTTTTTCATTGAGAATTTCGTACATGCAAACATTGAACTTTGATCAAATCTACCCTCCAATCCCTCCCCTAAGCCTTCTGACCCTGCTTGATTCAAATTCATGTGCTCATATTCTCTCCCTCTCTCTCCCACCCTCTCTCTGTAAACCCACTGAGCCCACTTAATGCTGCCCATATGTATGTGGGTGTAAGATCATCTACTGAGGCATGGAAAAAAGTTAAGCTTTCTTCCATGAGTGTGGCCACAGAGAGGGCATATTTTTGATGGACAAACATGTTTAAGAAATCCACTAAAAAGGGATCAACAATAACAAGTGCTCTCTCAATAGGAGAGAGAAGGGAGATGTCTGATAATAAGTCGTGACCTCCAAGAGATCACTTTCCGCCTCTCAGTTATTTTTAGCACAACAGTGCTCGACACATTTTAGATCCATAATATATTTTGTCGTAAACACAGTAGCCACACTATAAGCTTATTATGTAACGGTAGTCTTTTTATATTATAAAATTGGCTGAAATTTTTAATTTTGTGTTTTTTGTAGTATGTATTAATCATACATAACTCAACGATGACATTTTTATACTTGTATATGATGTAGTACAGTCATACTCATCCTGTTACTCTCTCTTTGGAACGTAGTTCTTTATTACCCCCTTTTGCCATCCTTAGGCTCTGACATGTGGTCGTGAGGGGCTCTGAAAAGTCAGTCCCATTCCTGGGTCTCTTGGGGGAAGTGGATTCACAATTTTCAAGACAAAGGCACACAATTGTACCTGGTTTATTTACTCTTCCTCTGAGTCTACCACTGGATCCCAAGGAGAGTCAGTGCCAGAGTGCTAGCAGGTTGGGAGGGTCCGAGTCTCTAGAAGGAACAATACATGTGATGGTACCCTTATACACTCCTCGTTGAATACAGAGATTTCCTCTATTAGTGAGATTGGAAATAATTTCAAGGAAAAAACTTTGAAATGATGTGTAGAAAAGGTGGGAGAAAATCAAATGATTAGCAGGTCTTCACTCTTCCCGGAGATGTCTTGTCTTCATGGTTAAATCATAATTTTCACAAGAATAGTAAATATGCTTTTAAATATTCAACTCAGCACAGTACAGAAGGATAACGCCGAGTCTTTATTATCTAACATCCCAAATGGGACTTCACAACTTGCATGTCTCAAAAAAGCCTAAAGGGAATCATATTTATAGCTTCTTTCTCATTTCTCTGCATTGAAAGCCTCTGATTTTCCTGCTCACCCTTCCTCCTTCACACTGGGAAGTCTGTATGAAGACATCCTTCTTGGCTAACAGCTGCACAGGGCCATTCACTTGTCCATGTGCCTCATACCCTTGTGACAGAAGCACAGAGGAGACCAGGGGAAATAATGATCTCATGTTGCTTTTCACGGGACAAATACTCTTGGATTATTTATGTCAATATCATTTCTTGTATTACATATCTTGTCCTTAATTTTCAAGCATTTTTCTTGCTATCTTGGATTCCCATCTTGTCTTGCTCCATGGTTCTGATCTCATGCTCCTTCCCTGGGTCTTAAAATGGCTGTTTCCCCTTAGTGATGACCACCTGTCTATTTCTCAGAGGTCTTCTTGCCGTTCTTGCACTGAGGCACTCTGAGTGGTCCCTTTTAGGCACCAGCTCTAAAGCAGGCATCCCTCCAGGTTTATCCTAGTTCAAGGTGACAAAGTTCTTGAAGAGGGAAAATTATCAATGACGCCCGATGAAAAATCCCAAGATAGAAAGAACAATTCGAAGCCACATCAATCACTTAAGGCTGTGGAAATTATGTTAAAGATACCAAGTAGTCACTCAAAAGGAAAAAAAAGTACTATATTATAATAAGCAATTTTGCTAATTTTCTGGTATGTTTTTCAAAGTGTATCCTCTTTTCCTTGTTGACTGCAGCCAGCTGATTGTTTCTGTCTTGCCTTTCAACATAGGCAAAATTATGTCCCACTGTGTGCTTGGCAACTTCCTTTGCGATTGTCACCACAGAGAGGGCTAACCATAAACTACCTGACAACTTCAATTTCCCCAATGCATCTTAGGCCTTACGATTTATACAATTATAAAACATGGCATCATCTAGATAAACACTTTTTTTTTTAAAAAAAATTGCACTTAACATTACTTTGAATAGCTAAACATGTTTTATTTAAATTGAGAAAATAAATTAAGTGGCTATATATAATGTCAAATTTCAGACCAATATGAAACCAGATTGTCAAATATAAAGGTGTGAAAAAACGAGATTGAAATCGGCTCTCTTCAGGGTACCTGGCTTCGGAGATTTCATTGATTTAGCAACTA
>CABHPQ010130931.1:24212-50547 GCA_902168405.1 Peromyscus aztecus | reverse complement strand
ATTTTATTGAGTATTTTTGCATCAATGTTCATGAGGGAGATTGGTCTATAGTTCTCTTTCTTTCTTGCATCTTTGTTTGGCTTGGGAATCAGGGTAATTGTAGCCTCATAAAAGGAGTTTGGTAATGTTCCCTGTGTTTCTATTGTGTAGAACAATTTAACAAGTATTGGTAATATCTCTTCTTTGAAGATCTAGTAGAATTCTGTGCTGAAACCCCCTGGTCCTGGGCTTTTTTTGTTTGGGAGACTTTTAATGACTGTTTCTATTTTCTTAGGGGTTATTGGACTATTTAAATTGTTTATCTGGTCTTGATTTAACTTAGGTATGTGATACCTATTCAGAAAATTATCCATTTCTTTTAGATTTTCCAGTTTTGTGGAGTGCAGGTGTTTGAAATATGACCAGATGATTCTCTGGATTGCCTCAATGTTAGTTGTTATGTCTCCTTTTCATTTCTGATTTTACTCATTTGGATGCGCTCTCTATGCCTTTTGGTTAGTTTGGATAAGGGCTTGTCTATCTTGTTGACTTTCTCAAAGAACCAACTCTTTGTTTCATTGATTTTTGTATTGTTCTCTTTGTTTCTGTTTTATTGATTTCAGCACTTCATTTGATTATTTACTGGCGTCTATTCCTCCTGGGTAACTTTGCTTCTTCTTGTTCTAGAGTTTTCAGGTGTGCTGTTAAGTCACTAGTGTGAGATTTCTCCAACTTCTTTATGTGAGCATTTAGTGCTATTAATTTTCTTCTTAGCACTGCTTTCATAGTGTCCCATAAGTTTGGGTATGTGGTATATTCATTTTCATTGAACTCTAGGAAGTCTTTAATTTCTTTCTTTATTTCTTCCTTGACCCTTTGGTGATTCAGTTGGGCATTATTCAGTTTCCATAAGATTGAAGGATTTCTGTAGTTTTTGCTGTTGTGGAAATCTAACTTTAAACCATGGTGGTCTTATAGAATGCAGGAGGTTATTCCAATTGTTTTGTATCTGTTGAGATTTGCTTTGTGGCCAAGTATGTGGTCGATTTTAGAGAAGGTTCCATGGGGTGCTGAGAAGAAGGTATATTCTTTTTGGTTAGGATGGAATGTTCTGTACATATCAATTAAGTCCATTTGAGTCATAACATCAGTTAAGTCCTTTATTTCTCTGTTAAGTTTCGATTTGGCAGATTTGTCCAGTGGTGAGAGTGGGATGCTGAAGTCTCCCACTACTAATGTGTGGGGTTTTATATATGATTTAAGCTTTAGTAATGTTTCTTTTACATATGTGGGTGTCCTTGTGTTTGGAGCATAAATGTTCAGAATTGAAACTTCATCTTGGTGGATCTTTCCTGTGATGAGTATGTAATGTCCTTCTTGATCTCCTTTGATTGATTTTAGTTTGAAGTCTATTTTGCTGGATATTAGCATGGCTACACCAGCTTGCTTCTTAAGTTCTTAAGACCATTTGATTGAAAAGACTTTTCTCAGCCTTTTATTCTGAGGTAGTGTCTATCTTTGAAATTGAGGTGTGTTTCTTGTATGCAGCAGAAATATGGGTCCTGCTTTCTTGTCCATTCTGTTAGCCTCTGTCTTTTTATAGGTGAATTAAGTCCATTGATATTAAAGGATATTAATGACCAGTGATTGTTCATTCTTATTATCCTTTGGTGGTAGTGTGTGTGTACATCTCTTCTTTGGAGTTTACTGCTGTGGTCTTATCTATTGCCTGTGTTTTTGAGGGTGTATCTGACTTCCTTATGTTGGAATTTTCCTCCTAGTTCTTTCTGTAGGGCTGGATTTGTGGGTAGGTATTGTTTTAATCTGGTTTTGGTTTGGAATGTCTTGTTTACTCCATCTATGATAATTGAAAGTTTTGCTGGGTATATTAGTCTAGGCTAGCATCCATGGTCTCTTAGCATTTGCGTTACATCTGTCCAGGTCCTTCTGGTTTTCAAAGTCTCCATTGAGAAATCGAGTGTTATTCTGATGGGTTTGCCTTTATAAGTCACTTGGTCTTTTTCCTTTGCTCCTCTTAATAGTTTTCTTTATTCTGTACATTTAGTTGTTTAATTGTTATGTGGCAAGGGGACTTTTTGGGGGGCTCTAGTCTGTTTGGTATTCTATAGGCTTCTTGTATCATAGGCATTTCCTTCTTTAAGTTGGGGAAATTTTCTTCTATGATCTTGTTGAATATATTTTCTGTGCCTTTGAGTTGGTATTCTTCTCCTTCCTCTATCCCTATTATTCTTAGGTTCAGTCTTTTCATGGTATCCCAGATTTCTTGGACATTTTGTTTTATGACTTTTGGCATTGGTATTTTCTTTGACTGACAAATCCATTTCCTCTATTGTATCCTCTACACCAGAGATCCTCTCTTACATCTCTTGTATTATGTTGGTTATGCTTGCATCTGTGTTTTCTGTTTGTTTACTCAGATTTTCTATTTCCAGCATTCCCTCTGTTTGTGTCTTCTTCATTGTTCCTATTTCCCTTTTCAGGTCTTGAACTGTTTCCCTCACCTGTTTCATTGCTTTTTCATGGTTTTCTTTAAGGGATTTATTGCTTTCTTCCACTTTTTTGTCTTTTCCTCTAGTTCTTTATAGATTTCTTCCCATTTTTTGTTTGAGTTTTTCTCATTTTCTTTATTGATTTCCTCCAATTTTTTTCATCTTTTCCTCAATTTCATTTTTCATTTTTTCTTGAAGGCCTCTAGCATCTTCATGATGCTATTCTTAAGTTTGCTTTCTTCTTATTCTTCCACCCTGTGATGTTCAGGTCTTGCTGTTGGAGGAGGGCTATGTTCTGGTGATGCTGTATTGCTCTTTATGTTGCTGTGTGTACTTCTGCCTTGATGTCTGCCCATCTCCTCATCTAATAGGTATAAGAGGTGCTTGTGTCTGAGGGAGTTGCTGTTG
Source organism: Peromyscus aztecus (assembly GCA_902168405.1). Lineage (NCBI taxonomy): Eukaryota > Metazoa > Chordata > Mammalia > Rodentia > Cricetidae > Peromyscus > Peromyscus aztecus. Next base: position 47,650 of record CABHPQ010130931.1, on the reverse strand, counting down.
GTCCACTCTGTGCTTGTTGTGTCTGTGTCTCAGGGGGCCCTTCTAGATCTATTCTTAGTTCTTGGTCTGATTGGAGCAGGCAGCTTCTGTGTCTCAGCAAGCTGCTCTTGGGTCCACCCAAGCTAGTTGATTCTGTGACTCAGGGATTCGTTCTTGGTCTTATCAGGGCTCTTGTTCCAGTCAGAGCTGACAGATTCTGTGTTTCAGGAAGCCTCTCTTGGTCCAATGAGAGGTGGTAGATTCTACTTCTCAGAAAGCCACTCTTGGTCTAATCAGGGCTGGCAGATTCCCTGTCTCCTGAGTTTATTCTTGGTTCAATGAAGGCTCTTTGTCCAATGAGAGCTCTCTCTTTCTCTGAGCCTGTTGGGAGTTCTCTGGGCTGAATGGGAGCTCTATGGTTTGCGTGAGAGCTCTCTGAGCAGGACTGGATCTCTCTGGGCCAGATAGGAGGTCTCTGGGCTAGATGGGAGCTCTGGGCTGGATGGGAGCTGGGGGTTGGTCTCCAAGCCTCAGGAAGTGGTGGTGGTCTTGGGCAGATTCGTGTGGGGACAGGGCGTGTAGATTGCAGAGTCTGGGGGGCGTGGTCTTAGAGAAGGGGAACCTTCCTGCAGGAGCCCTACCTACTGGCAGCCAGCTGTCTGCATGGGGGAATGTACAAAAGTGGCTAACTCCTGCAGGGTTTGGGGCCCAAATGCCTGTGTGTAGAGTTTGCTGCTGAGAGGCTCTAGGAATCCTTGGACTCTATATTTGGCAACTTTTGAGAAAGGACTCTATTATCTATAATACCTTGTTAAGTCCAAAGCTTTGTGCCTTAATAACTTTTTTATCATAACTTATATTTCCAAACAAAGAATATCTTTTTAGACTTTAAAACGTTTTCTTAGATAAACAATTTAAGCTTTTATGCCTCTCAACATTTATAAACTTTACATCTTTTTAGTTAGTTGCTTTTCTAAATTTGGTAACAATGAAAATTGTAAAACTATAACTATCTAGTCTTCAACAGCATCAGATATCTGAGAAGCATAAATATTACCTGAATAAACAGTAAGTTCATAGGAAGCAACTTCTAAAGCTATAGAAATAACAAAGACAGCTGCCTGAGCTCAGGATTTCTCCACAACACTGGGGCATCAATCTTTGACCTATAGGCCCACAATATCTGGCAGGCTTTTCCATGATGCAGGAATATTGCAGGACTGGACTACCTTGTCTTGGCAAATTTTGGCAGTCAACTTCCTTTGTGTTCTGCTTGTCCAGTTTGTACAGCATACTGAAAGCAGTTGAGGCAAGGGCAGTTTCCTTCCTAGTAGCTAGCTTTAACACATTGAAAGTAAGCTCTATATGGAGTTTGATGCCCATCATCTTCTCTGAAGTACATTGGTGCTGCTAGTAGCAGATGTGTCATGAAAGGCTTTTGTGTTATTAAAACATCTTAAATGCCATATTCTGTAGGCCTCTGAAGTGTTTTCAGACCTCCTATATATATAAAATATATCTATATTTAACCTTGAAAACATACCTAACATGATTATAAATTTGATTATTATAGATGACTAATTACTAATGTGCATTTCTTAAGTATCCTGAAGAGTTTATAATAATAGCTTTCAAGGACTATAACTTTACATTACATTCTTAAATAAGCTGCAAAAGTTTCAATACTTTAAACAAGAATAAAAACATATACAGTATGATATAACAAAATAACATTAAATTTGTATTGAAATACAAAAAATCCATAAAAATGAAAATTATTTTAAAAAATAATTCAAAAACTAGTTGTTTTTTAGTTTTAAAAATAGATTCAACCATCTACCCTTATCTTATCATTCCTATATCTTCTTTTTTTTACTAGACAGGAGAGAAAGCAGGGTAGAGGAAAGAAAAAGAATGACATTTCTTAATCAAATCTCATTTGTCTCATTTCCTTTTTGTCCATGACCAATAAGAACATGCAACTAACCCCCCTGAACAATTACAAACATCCATAACCCACCGTATGTCAAAAACAAGCCCCCCTACCTCATATGAATGTGGAGTCCGTAAAATTACTTTCTTTTTTCTGGGGATGATTGCATCATTAAGGGACCCTGAGAAAGTGGGATAATGGTCAAGTCTTAGAAGAGGTTGCTGTATCATTTGTTTTCCAGTATCTGAGTGATGGGAAAGTGCAAAGCTTATCTGAGTCAAGGCTGGAATAGTCTGTGAGGCTCTACTATCTTAGCTAGTGACTTTGAAGTTGTACAGGATGCAGATTTTTTGATGAAACTGCACCTGAGGCATTCTGATGGGCTGGAACAGCTGGGATACTTGTATTCATTGGTATCTGGTCCTTTTTTTTCTGAAAACACAAACATCTTAAGGTAACATACATATCTACATTAATACAAGTATGGAATGTGCAGTGTGCACAAATCAGCTAAAGATTATTTTCTGTTTTATGTTAGAACAAGTAAAAGATGTCTATCAATTATTTATGTCTGTTTGGACTGCATAATCAGATGTAATATAAATCTTCATCCATGCCATATGAAAGATGGTGTATAATGAAAAGTCATGGGGATTCTGTAGCCAACAAGATTTATCGTGTCTCATCCAGTCTCAAAGCTGTTTCCATGTGAAGGGATCAGCATGTATGTGACCTGTCTTGTAGTTTTTCTTGGTCTCTTTGTTCATGTCTGCAGGCAGAATTTTTAGAAGGTCTTTCCTGGTCAAATCTGACGTTTATTAGTTTTGAAGGAATCTATAGCTTTTTGTTTCCTAGGGAAACAAAGGCATAACTTATCCCCCAACATAACACATTCCCTGAAATCCATTCAGAAGTTGACATCCTTAACAGGTTAGTGTATTTCAGCAGTTTTTTCCCTCAAAGCAATGTCTCTTAGCAGCTGTTGTTTTGTATCCATTAGTATTTTAAAAACTTCATGTTAATATAGCACCTATATTAATATTAATATATGTAATCTATCTCTAGAGATCTTTATTACCCCTTTCTGTTTATTAAGCATATCTTTTAAAGTGCAATAGATATTTTTATAACTGCTTGTCCCTGAGTATGGTGTGATAGACCTGTAATGTGCCTTATGTTTTAATATGGAGAAAACTGTTTCATTTTACTGGAGACATATGCTGAAGAATTGTCAGTCTTAATATGTACAGGTATCCTCACAATGGGCGTGATGTCTAATAAATGTGTAATTACAGAATTGGTCTTTCAGTTCCTTATGTCTGACTCATCTGCATCAGACTGGTGAATCTCTCATGCCTCAGTTTTTTTTTTCCCATGGATCCTATCTCTGTCCGGAAGACCCACCTATCCTCTCCTGCCTAGCTGTTGACCATTCAGCTCTCTGTTAAACCCATCAGACAGTGATTTACGTAGGTGAAGTTAAACAGAGACACATCTTCACAGAGTATGATAAATATCCCACAACAGGGATGGAACATCTACAGTGAACCAAGTGACAAAGGGCTGTATGGACAGATTAGAGAAACCAGAACCCTGACATTTCCAATATCTTCTCTGTATCCAGGCCCATTCAGGTTGCTGGACAGAGGGCATGATAATGGTCACACATTGCATGCCAGTTTCTATTTTTGGTGACTATTTTTCACCAGACCATGCCACATCAATGGGTCCATGTATGACTGAAGGGCAGTTAGTTTATCCTAAATATGCTCTTCAGATATTTGAGGCACACAAAGGAATTAATTTTGTATTCCAACTTGGGGCTGAGTCTAATCCATTTTATGTGTGAATTTTCCAGTTAGTCTTTTGTGGGACCCATTTACACACTGTGTGAGAGCCAGGGAGTGCACCCAGTGATCTAAGCGTTCTGGGATGAGGAAAATCAGAACCAAGGCATGGAGTACAGGGGCATTGTGAATAATGGGACAGTCAGGTCAAGGACTCAGGATGTCTGAATCATCCCCAAAGAAGGAGAAGCTTCACATTCCTTCAGTCCTCTTTTCTGAGTCCTAGCAGACACTGTGAACTGTGCCCCTTTTTAAGAATGTGCTTCCCCACAGGTAAGTGTCATCCATAATGATGGCTTCTAATGTCAAAGTGGAGAAATAGCTCTAGTTTCAGAATTCTTAGCCTAGGATTTCTCCCACCAGGTACTGACCACTCACTCTTTTCTTTTCCCTTTCAGTCTCTACCCCACTGAATTACAAGGTGTGGATTGGTGTTCACATGGCCCTTGCTGGAGTAGTCTTTCTGGTCTTGGTGGCAATCCTTGGAGAAGCTTGGCACAACCAACAAAAGTCCACAGATAGCTCCGGTTCCATGAATCTATGAGGAGACAACCAATGACAATGGCTAATTTTGGCAGCTAAGAAGACCGAGCACTCATATTGTCCCATGAGATACATGGGTATAGACTCTGTTGCCAGAGAATATTCTCCAGTTCACAACAGGGAGAGGAAATGAAACATCACATTCTCTCTCCAGCATCAGATATCTGTCCAGAGAACTTGATTAAATGTGTTATTTCATAGCCCTGAATCTTCCTGCACCCCCTCTCTGAGTCTTTCTTGCCATCTGGTACTCTTTACATCCCTTAACATCTTGCCTATGTTGGTCCTTAAAGATAATGAAAGTTTCCTGTGAGATGTATATAAATAGATTTTCCTTATTAAAGAGGAATGTTTGCAAGGAACCACAGACAACTAAGGAATGCTGAGAGTGGGAAAACTAATCTTCTCTAAGGAAAAGAACAACTTTTAAAATAAAACCCATCTTCCAAACATAAAGTTAACAGCTTTAATATCAGCACTTTTGAGGCATAAGCAGGTATATCTCTGCGAGTTCAAGGCTATCCTTGTTTAAATAGTGATTCTAGAACAGCCAAGGCTACACAGAGAGACCTGTTTCAAAAAATCAAAGAAAGCAAGCAAGAGAAAGACAGAGACCGAGAAAGAGACAGACAGACAGACATATAAACAGATGAAAAAAGAAAGAAGAAAGAAAGAAAGAAAGAAAGAAAGAAAGAAAGAAAGAAAGAAAGGAAGGAAGGAAGGAAGGAAGGAAGGAAGGAAGGAAGGAAGGAAGGAAAGAAGGAAAAGAAAGAGAAAAAACCAATGATCTCAACACAATAAAACGCATCCTTTTGATTTGGATAGGTTTAGACATATATCTACTTGTGCCCAGCACTTGGCATTGACCTCTTATACCTGAGTGAGGACCTCAGCGTTGGAATCTCACTCCTGTCACTCATCCTTTGCCTCTGTTTGATAGGAAACAGGAATTTACCTGTTATGTCACAGTATTCTGTAGAACTGGTACTTGTCACCAATTGTACATTCACGATGAGTTTATGGTTTCTGTTCTGATATTATATTATGAATTTTTATCTTTTTATGGCTTTGTACTTAGTGCATTCCCAGTGAACTAAGCATACTCTGGCTTACTATGCTCCTGTAATACCTCCTATGGAACCTCTCAGTATTCCTAGCGAATCTCCATTCTTAAGTCTCCACTCCCAAAAGACAGAAACATATGTTACTACCAACCCCCAGTGACCATACCTGGCAGAAGATGAGAATTCCCCACCAGGCAATACATTGTGAAAGACAGACAGGGCAACAGAAGCCAAGGAACAAAGCAACCAGCCAACAAAGACAAGACCATATATCAACAGCTTGAATTACAATCACCAGAAACTCAGATGGCTAGACATGACTATAAAACACAGTCAATAAAAGCAAGAACAATATCTGCACTAGAGCTTAGCAATCCTACCGCAGTAGACCCTGAGGTATGCAACATATCTGAAGCATAACACAAAGATGTTAAATTGGGCTTTAGGAATACGATCATGACTCTTAAAGAGGAAATGAATAAATGTGTTTGAAAAATCTGAGAAGACACAAACAAAGGTGGGAAGTAAATGAATACAATAGTTCAAGACATAAAAATGAAAACAACAAAGCACACTGAGTTTTGGAGAAATCTATAAATTAATTATTTAGAAATTAGAAACAGAAAATTGAGAGACAAGCTTCCTTAACAGATTACAAAGGATAGAAGAGAGAATCTCAGGCACTGAAAGCATGAAAGAAGAAATAGATATCGCTGTAAAAGGAAATGCTAAATCTAAAAAATGCCTAGCACAAAACATCCAGGAATCTGGGACACTATGAAAGCACCAAATCTAAGAATATTAGTTATAGAAGAAAGAGGAGAAACCCAGATCAAAGGCAGAGAAAACAGTTTCAACAAAATCATAGGAGAAAATTTCCCTAAAGAGGGAGATGCTTATCAAGTTGCAAGAAGCATGTAAAGCCCCAAATAGACTGGACCAAAAGAATTGTTCTCAGAATATAATAATTAAAACACAAAACACAAAAAGAGAGAATATTGAAAACAGAAAGGGAAAAAGACGAAGTAACATAGAACTCCTTCATAATTATACTTGGTGTCTGAATGGAAATTCAAAAACCCAGAATTCACTTGACAGACTCTAAGTGACCACAGATGCTAGACTAGACTACTATACCCACAAACTATCATTCATAATTGATATAAAAATAAGATATTCCATGATAAAATCAAATTGCAACAATATATCTATGAATCCAGCTCTATAGAAGGTACTAGAAAGAAAACTCTTACTATACCCAAGGAAAAAAAAGTAATAAATAAACCCAGATTAGAAAATCAAGAGGGCAACATACACACAGACACAGACACACAGGCACACAGACATAGACAGACATACACACACACACACACACACACACACACAAACACCGCCACCACCACCACCACCACCACCACCAACACCAGCACCACCACCAACACCAACACCACAACAATAAAAACAAAACAAAGGAATCATAAAACACCATTTATTTATATCTCTCAACATCAATGATCTCAATTATCAAATAAAAAGACACATACAGAGTGGATGAGAAAACAGTATCCATCCTACTGCTGCATCAAAGAAACATACCTTAACATCAAAGATAGAAATTACCTCAGGATGAAAAGCATGTTCTAATAATGTCCTAAAAAACAAGCTGGTGTACCCATTTTGATATCTGACAAAATAGATTTCAAACAAAAATGAATCAGAAGTTATAGAAAACACCACTACATATTCATAAAAAAATCCACCAAGATGACATTTCAAATATTATCATCTGTGCACCAAAATCAACCACAACCAAGTTTGTAAAAGAAGCACTACTACAGTTTAAATCTCATATTGACTCACACACCGATAATAGAAAACTTCAATATTCCACTCTTGCCAATAGACAGGTCATGCAGACAAAAATTAAACAGAGAAATGATGGAGATAATTGATGGTATTAAACAAATGGATCTTACAGATATTTAGAGAACATTTCACTGAAACAAATAAAATTAAACTTTCTTCTTAGAACCTCATAGAACTTTCTCCAAAATTGCCTGCAGTCTTGGACACAAAGTAACTCTTAACAGATATAAAAAAATTGATATACCCCCTTCCATCCAATTAGACCACCACAGATTAAAGCCAGATTTCAACGATAACAACAGAAACAACAGAATGCCCAAAAAACTCAGAGAAACTGAGCAACTAACTTCTGGATTAAAAACTGTCAAGACAGAAATTAAGAAGGAAATTAAATATTTTCTAGATTTGATTTAAAATGAATACACAGTGTACCCTAACTTGTGGGATATAATGAAGGTGGTTCTAAAAAACAAGTCACAACACTAAATGCTTACATAAGAAAATGGAGTGATTTCATACTAGTAACTTTCAGCATACCTGAAAGTTCTAGAAAAAAAGGAAGAAATTACACTCAAGACTGTATTGCCAAAAAATAATTTAAAAAATCAGGGCTGAAATCAATAATATATAAATGAAAAAAATATATACAGAGAGTCAAGGAAGCAAAGAGTTGGGTGTTTGAGGGAATCACTAAGATTGACCAACCATTATTGGTATTTACTAAGAGGCAAAGAGAGACTATCCAAAATTAAAAAAATCAGAAATAACGAAGGCCCATGAAAAGACACAGAGAAAATCGAGAGAATCATAAGGATATTCTTAAAAAATGCTCCTTTGGCCAGGAAGATGTGGTGGCTCACATCTTCAATCCCAGACCAAAGAGGCAGAGACAAGCAGACCTCTGTGAGTTCAAGGCCAGCCTGGTCAACAGAGCAAGTTCCAGGACAGCCAATGCCTCACAGAGAAATCCTGCCTCAAAAAACAAAACAAAAAAATCTATACTTGGAAAATCCAAAATAAATGAATAATTTTCTCAATACATTCCAGTTACCAAAGGTAAATCAAGATCAGATAAGCAATTTAAACAGACCTTTAATTCTTAGTGAAAGAGAAGCAGTTATTAAAATTCTCCCAATTAAGAAATAGAAGAAAACAATTTAAAAAATAAAAGCCCAGGGCCAGATGACTTTAGACTAGAATTCTACCAGAATTTCAAAGAAGAGTTTTTGCCAATAATCCTCAAATTATTCTACAAAACAGAAATAGAAGGAACATTGCCAAAATCATTTTACTAGGCCAAAGTTAGCCTGATATTAAACCACATAAATATTCAACAAAGGAAAAGAACTACAGACCAATTTCCTTTATAAACATAGATGCAAGTATTCTCCATAAAATGCTTACTAACTAAATCCAAATGTACACAAAAAGACCATCTACCCTAAACAAGTAGGCTTCATCCCAGAGATGAATGGCTCAACACACATAAACTGACAAATGTAATCTATCATAAAAATTGACTGAATGAAAAAAATCTACATGGTCATCTCATTAGATGCATACAAAAGGCCTTTGGAAAAATCCAAGACTCCTTCACAATAAAAGTCCTGGAGAGATTAGTGGTACAAGGGGCATGCCTCATATAAATATGAAGCATTTTACAGTCTCTCAAAGCCCACATAAACTTAATGGAAAGAAACTCAAAGCAGTTCCACTAAAACAGGAACAGGACAAAGTTGTCCATTCTTTCCATACCTATTCAATATAGTACTTGAAGTCATAGTTGAAGCAATAATGACAACTGAATAAGCCCACAGTGATGGGGCGGGGCAGGGGGGAGCTGGAGAGATGGCTCAGAGGTTAAGAGCACTGGTTGCTGTTCCAGAGGTCCTGAGTTCAATTCCAAGCAAGCACATGGTGGCTCACAACCACCTGTAATGAGATCTGGTGCCCTCTTCTGGCATGCAGGTGTACATGCAGGAAGAGTGCCAGGTCATATACATAATAAATAAATAACAAGCAAACAAATAAATAAACACAGTTCAAAAAAAAGAAACAAAAGAAATGTAAAAAAAAGATCAAGTGGGTAAAAACTGGAAAAAGAAAGTCAAAGTGCCTTCATTTGTGAATGACATAATAGTACATGTATGTGACACTAAAAATTCCACCAAAAACCATAAAATTCTGTAAGCTGATAAACCCTTTCCTCAAAGTAACTAGATACAAAATTAACACAGAAAAAATAAGTACTCTTCCAATATCAAAATGTTAAATAGACTGAGAAAGTATTCAAGGAAACACTTTTCACAAATAACCCCAAATAATATAAAATATCTTACCACTGAAGTTAAAGTCATGTATGACAAAAATTTTAAGATATTTAAAAAATAAATCGATTGAAGATTATGTTGGAAGATAGAAATATCTCTGTGCTTATGCTTCAGTAGGGTTAATATAGTAAAGACAGACATTTGACCAAAACCATGCTATAGATTCTATGCAATTTCCATCAAAATTCCAACAAAACTCTTCACAGATCATGAAAGATTAATTTTCACCTTTATATGGAAACACACACACACACACACACACAGAGAGAGAGAGAAGCAGGAAGGCTCATACAATTATGAATAATAAAAGAACTGCTGGAAGTATCATTATCTTCAACATCAAATTGTACTACAAAAATCTAGTAATGAAATAGTGTGGTATTGAGACAAAAACAGACATGTCCATAAGTGCTGTATAATTGAAGACCCAGACATAAATCTCCACACCTATGGTCACCTAATCTTTGATTAAGAAGTCAGAAATACACACTTGGATAAAGAAAGCATCTTCAACAAACAATGCAGACAAACTGGATCTCTGCATGTAGAGAAATCAAAATTTGTCTGATACAAAAATCAACATAAAACCAGACACACCTAACCTGATAGGAGAAATAATGTGGATTAGTCTTGAACTCATTGGCACAAAAAATTTTTTCTGAGCAGAACACAGTCAGCACAAGCACTAAGATCAGCAGTTAATAAATGGGACCTCAAGAAACTAAAAACTTTCTATGTGTCAAAGACTACCATCATTCACACAGAGTGGCAGCCTACAAAAACGAAAAAGATTTTTACCTGTCTTTCCCTATATTCTTATCAGCAAGTGAAGCTTCCAGTACTGGAACGGGGTTACATTCAATTGAGTTGTTGACCAAAGAGTATCCATGGAAATCTTCAACAACCCAGGACATTGCCTAGACAATAGATTGCTCTCCACAATGTTATACTTGGCTAATATCCAAAATGTGTACAATACTCAAAAAACTAGGTATGAAGAAAACAACCTAATAAAAAATTGATACAACTCTAAATGAAGAATCCTTAAAAGAGGAAACACAAGTGGCTTAGAAACATAAATAAATATAAAATACCCATAATTATGAGGGAAACGCAAATTAAAACTCCTTTGAGATTTTTATCATACATCTCTTATAGTGGCTAAGATCAATGCAACAAATGACCACTCATGCTGGCAAGGATGGAGACTAAGGAGAACACTAACCCAATACTGTTGGTACTGCAAACTTGTGTAGCCAGTTGAAGTCAGTTGAAGTCAGATGCTCAGGAAGTTAAAATCAAACTACTTCAAGATCAGTCTATATCACAGGCATGTATGCAAAGGACACTTTATCCTACCACAGAGGCACTTGATCAACCATGTTTATTGCTGCTCTATACATAACAACTAGAAACTGGAAACAACCTAAGTGTCTCTCTAAAGAAGAATGGATGAAGAAAGCATGGTATATTTACACAATGGAGAACAATTCAGCTGTTAAATATCTGACATCATAAAATTTGCAGGCAAATGGGTGAAACTAGAAAAAGTCATGCTGAGTGAGGTAACCCAGACTGAGCAACATAAATATTGTATGTATTTGAGTATATGTGGATATTAGCCATTAAATAAATGATAAACATGATACATTCCATAGTCTTAGTGATTTGAGGTATAGAGGAAGTGACTAGGGGAAACACATGATTCTCCCTGGGACGTTGAGATTAAATAGATTTTATGGGTGGAGTGACAGGAGGGGGACATGGAGATGAGGATCAGGTGGGGTGTGGTAGTTGCATGGGGTTAAAGGAGAAAAGATAGGGAGAATCCAAATCTGGGCTTGCTATTTTTCAAACTCCTCGAAACAGATTTGTATTCCTTTATTTTTAAAAATTATTATCTTACTAATTAAATTTGTATTTTTACAATTTCATACATGTTTCATACAATTTCATTCACTCTTCTTTCTCCCATACACTTCTCTGGTACCCCCTCTTCACTACAACTTTCTTTCTTATGTCCATGTCCATTTGCTTTGTGTTGTTACTCACTGAGTTTATCTAGGGCCATCTGTGTGACTAGAAGTTAGATCTATCTGATGGAGTTTGGCAAGCTCAGCAGTTACACAACTTAAGACACTGATCCTTCCTCGCCCACAGTATATCAATAACCAAGTGCTCAGCAGCAAGGGCTAACACCAAGTGAGACCTTCTTTTTCCATGACAGATTGTTGACAGGGCCGGTCAAGCTCTGTGAAGGTAAACTAAGTTGTTCTGAGTTCACAATTACAATGATTATGTCACTGATTCCTTTCTTTAATGCAACATGGATGAATGTTGGTGACTCTGAGTTTATCACTGATGTGTTTTACTTGTGAAGAATTCACTAAAAGTTACCGGTAGGCAGAAAATTTCTGATAAAATTTGGTTACCCTGTCTTCCCATTTTTGGTGGATAATAAATAAATGATAAAAGTTCAAGATAATGGGCATGCTGACTACCTTGAATAATCACTAAACTGTGTATATGAATAGAACCATCACATTCTTCCTCATGTACGTACCAATATGCCTCAATATGATTATATATATATATATATATATATATAGTCACTGTATAAACATAGAGACCAAAAAACAGATTTGATGGCCTGGAAAATATCCATTTATTTTTTACCCACCTAAATTTTGACTGAAATGTCAAATATACTTCACAGAGTAAAAACCCAACCTATTTAATTGATGATGCTGGGGATAATGACTTCCAAAATTTGATGAATAAAAACAGGGGGCTGGAGAGATGGCTCAGAGGTTAAGAGTACTGGCTACTCTTCCAGAGGTTCTGAGTTCAATTCTCAGCAACCACATGGTGGCTCACAACAATCTATAATGAGATTTGGCGCTGTGTTATTTCATGTAGGCATACATGCCAGCACAACACTGTTTATATAATAAATAGATAAATTTTAAGAAAAGAAAGAGTGGAAACAGATCCCTGCCTCTCACATAAATCACAAATCCATCTAACACAACAGTGTAAGATCTGAAATTTCTACAGAAAAAGTTTAGGGTTTCAAATACACTGATGAGAATGGGTAGAGAGGGGATAATGTTTCCTTCTTTCTAACCTGGGAGGTGTTGTGAGTGTTTCTATTTTTTATATACATTAAGATATTGCTGTGTTGTTACTTTTCTCATGGCTGTGACACAGTAACATGAGGCAAAATTAGGAGGAGCTGTAATTTTGGATTACAGCTAAGGGGGATACTACAGTGCATCGTGGCTAGGAAGGTAGACTACTGGTCACACTGCATTCACAATCAGGAAGCAGAGTAGGAACAGGGACTGGGCTCTAAAAGTTATTATCAGTGACTTGCTTTCAAAGGCAAGTCTCCACCTTATGTTGATGGTAGAAATAAACCACCATTTTCTTTTATCTTGTCTGAGTGAGACAGTATTCTTTCCTTTCTCTAAATTGAAACCTCTGAGTGCTGATTATATGAAGAAATGTGCGTATACTTCACATTTTTTTTAAGATTTTATTTTTTTATTATGTATACAGCATATATGACAGCAGGCCAGAAGAGGGCACCAGATCTCATTACAGATGGTTGTGAGCCACCATGTGGTTGCTGGGAATTGAACTCAGGACCTCTGTAAGAGCAGTCAGTGCTCTTAACCGCTGAGCCATCTCTCCAGCCCTATACTTCACATTTTGTAATGATTCATTTCTGAATAATTTCATTTGTTGTTGTTGTGTGTGGATGTTTGCCAGGCAGCCATGCACCACATGAACACAGTGCCCAAGGAGGCCAGAAGCAGAAGTCGACGACCTTGGGTCTGGAGTTACAGACAGCTCAGTCACTATGTTGTTGCTGGGAACTGAACTTAAGTTCTCTACAAGGGCAGCTGGTACTCATTACCACTGAGCCATTCTCTAGGCCTTGTAAGGGTTCAGTTCAATTCATTTCCAAGTCTGCCATCTCTCCACTATCAATATTCCTCACATCCTACCTCAAGGACTGCATATTCTACTCCATTAGCTGTGATCACTGACAGGCATCTTGCCTACTGAGAACCTTTCTCCACCCAGCTCCATTCTTCCTGCTGCATGCCAGAGCCCTGAAGAATGAAACAACAATGGGGCATCTGCAACCTCTCTGTCCTACCGTCTGTCTCTTACCTATCTGGGAGGCACTTGTGCAGTGAGTGAGCATGAAAATGCAGAGTCACCCTTATATAAGCTACAGATACAGCTTGACTCATATCATCACCCTCCTCTCTGAATTGTCAGTGACTGTGAACCTGGTAATACACCCTTCCTTTGGTCTTTGCTTGGAACGGAGTTATTAGGTTACTCAGCACTGAATGTCTTTCCTTAGGTTGTCTTACTTTCACTTCTCACAAAATTGGTACAATATAGTGATTTTGGTAGGGAAAGATACTTTATTGTCATCTGCTAAACATACATCCTAATACAGACACAAATCTCCATACTTTATCTGCTTTTCTTCTCTCTTCTTGAAATTCCATTCCTCTTCTGGCAATAGAGGCCCTTGCTTGGAGATTTCTGCATAAACTGAAGAGCAGTTGAGACACACAGCCTTGTACACTGTAAAATTATTGGATTCTTAGCCTTTCCATCCTTAAACAGTCATTGTTAGGCTAACTAGACCATGGGTTGTTTCTCTAGAAAATCCTAAAAGACATGGGAATCTACATTATGGAACAAGTGTCAAAATCTATTACACTAATACCTTCATTATCAATAATGTTGTCATTCATCTTTTTCACATTCCTCCTTGTAGTAAGGACATTGAACACACACCCTCCTGGCAATATTAGAGTGTATGGTATAGTGATGTGTTCTACAATCCATCAGGGATGATCTGAAAACGGCAAGGTGCTTGCCACATGGGACACAAAGCATATATGCTAGATGATGGAGTTTAAGAGATCTGTGCACATCACCATGACTGTAGCTCATAGATATTTTTGTGGGGACATTGGTGGGTGATAAATTTCATTTGAGCTATGGCCAGTGCTGTGGTAACATAAGGGCACTTCTGAAAGTTCTCATGTACTCCCACACCCACCAAGTAAGGTGATCAGAAGCTTTGTGGTGAACCTGCAATGAATGATCTTTGCAGAGTGTGAACTGGGGCCATGGTGACCACATCCTCCTTATGTGCCAACTTTGTCCAGCCCCTAACAAATGTACTGCAGAAGATATATGCTCCTTTCAGGCAGCCATGGCAATCCCATTCTGTCAGACTATGCTGGATATAGGACAATCCCCAACTCAACAGGACCACTAGGTGATGAGGAAACTACAGAAATAATGGAATAGGGTAGAGACGTAAAGGTGAAGCCTGAATCCCTTCTCATCGGACAACTAGGTGAACATGGGTTCTTCACAGACCAACTGATGCTTACAGGAAACAATGTAAGTCAAAACATGCATTTCCTTTTGCTTTTTACAACATAAAACCCCCTCTCAAAATAACACTGAGTCCTTTTTATAGACATTTGAAAACAGGAAAATATTACCTGGAGGACTATACTTATCTACTTACCTCCTAAAAATATAGCTTAGTAGGCAAAATGCTTGCCTAGAATATGGAACATCCCAGATTGATTCCTTAACACTCCATAAAGCCAGGTATAGTGGTGTATGTCTATTATCTAGTGCTGGAGAGGAGGAGGCAAAAAGATCAGTATCCAAGATGATCTTTAGCTGCATAGTGAGCTAAAGGCCATCCTAAACTACATAGAAACTCTCTCAAAGAATAGAAAATAAATTAATTGGTACTTGACTAAAGAATTCATATGCTTCTCCACAGCAAACTCAATTGTATATTAAGTGTGGTTGCATTTTTCAGGTGTTAAGTGATCATCTAATATTACATCTAATATTAATAAAACATGTCATGTCTTTACTTCCTAAAATCAAGGACTACAAGAGCCAAGAAAGCTATCATTCAATATTGTCTAAAATGGAAATTGTCTTCATTATGTTTTCACTCATCCATTCTGGTCCATTTTCTCTATTTTGACTGAAAAACTCCCCTTTGTGACTTAAAACCTTCATCTAGACTGCCCATAAAGAATTTTACCAACTTCTGATTATGACATGTTGCAAACTAAGCCTCAAAAACATGGGCTTAGAGGATCTTTCAGAGCCGCACTATAACAGGCATAGATGATGATGACTCTCAAACTTCAGCATATCTACTGTCTCATCTATAGGTTAGGCCAAGTTACTCTGTGATCCAGGGATACCTCTGCTGATGGTGGGATGTCTGGTGGTTCCAATCTGTGTGGAAATTCACACCAGAGTAGAAAACCCTTCCTGCTGTAAGGACACACACACACAAAGTATTACACAGTAGTCATCAACACAAACAAAATTGAGTGATTATAAACATCTGCACTGGCCTATAGATTCAGGCTGCTTTTACCATTTTATTCTTACACTTGCTCTATAGTTGAATCTTGGTGAACTGGAATATAGTGGAAGTTAGGTCACTGTAGGCATGCCATTGAAAGGGACATTTGTTTCAACTACTCCTTCTCTCTCTGCTTCACCTTTAATTTGAGTACTTTCCTCTCTCACACCCTGGAGTCTTACCGTACTAGTCTACCTCCAACCTAAGAGCAATATTCCCAAACCATGTTTTTGGAGTCGCCTGAACTATAAACCTATATGAATCTTCTGTCCTCAAATTCACATCATTTTGGAAACTTTTCCGAGAAACAGTAACTTCAACCCTATATCCACTGTGCAGGCCATGCCAGCTCCATGGTTTGTCACAAGAAATAGAAGTTAATCACAAAGCCCAGCAGAATATTTGTCCAGACTAGATGGACACTGACTGAACCCTCTGCTCTATACATCCTCAGAACTAATCTGGGAACTCAGATGATGTTCCTTCAAGCAGGACTGTGAGAAAGGACATTCCTCCCCATTCATTCTGCATCCTATGGATGTGTTGTCTTCCATGCCCTTCTACTCAGTTCTACCACAGCCGCATGGATAGACAAGGAAACAGTGGGCTAGAAATGTTCTAAAGCCTAGAACGGGAGCTCTGGGAACCATGGGAATTATCTGCCCATCTAATGTACAGAAAATATCCAATTCACAATTATCAAACAAAAACTACTTGCAAACTGAAGGCATAATAGAAAGAGAAAGAACCCAATATGCATCAAAGGATAGCTTCTCCTATTTAGGAAAAACATCATTTTCCACAATAACCCACAGTTAAATGGTATGGTAAAGTAAAGTCCCTGACCTCTGAGACAACATACATGGTTTTCTGAAATAGGCTGTAAAGACCCAGGATTGAGCAGTTACTATGAGTGTACTTCGTGGTTCTAGTACAAAAACTCACTATCAAGGAAAAAGGTTTGTGAGGCTATAGAGAAGAACAGCTTCACTTTGTCCATTTTGTAAGTCAGTGTTGTGTAGCTATAACAAAATACCTGAGAACAGACTAGAAAGAGGAACACCTGTTGAGTGAGCTATGTTCTCTAAAACATGCTCCTGTCATGATGGGATATCCTGAGAAATCGGCCATGAGGTGTCCACTATCCATCTCCTAATCTAGTTCTGAGATGTAAAAGGGATGGGGCTTTCTGGATCATGGTGCATTGTTATTGTGTGCCTCCAACTTCACAGTGCATATTCATGTCTCAAATGGAAAATAATGACATTGAAATTCCACTAGTGGAATTTATTAGAAAATATGACACCTGGTGAGAGTCTGACTGTAGGCTGACTCAGAGTGGATCTTAGGTCCTCCCTCAGGGCAGGGAGTAGAGTCTGGTAGGAAGGATTTTCACAGTAGGAGAAAACTCACATCTGAGCTTAAGAGTCTCTCTCTCTTCAGGTCAGCCTGAGCCCTCAATTGGTCAAAACAGAGCCAGGTTCAAGGAAGGACTTTCCCCTTCCAAGGTCCACAGCTGTAAGAACAAGAAGGCAGATGTAGTTCTAACATCACACTTCCTTTACTGATATCCAGCATGACACCGGAGTTTTCTCTCTCAAAGCTGCAGCTGTCAGAGTGGGCAGCATGCTTTCCACCCCCCTTGCTTTTCTCATCCTTGGTCAATATTAAGAGGATGAAGGTAACACATGGCTGTGTGGACAGTGTCTCATTCCTATCTGATTCCTGTGGAATGCAGGTTCAGGAAGCTCAGTTAAATTTGGCCTGTAGCATCTGTATACAAAGCTCTCACAGGGAAATCAATTACAGGTCTCAGTCTGGGACAGAGGCTCCAAGGAACTGCAGATAAGTCTTCCTTAAATTCCAGCATCATGGTTTAGGCTCAGGCACTGAGTCTCAAACTGGAGCACACAGACTTGTTGAGTATGAATCTGGGAAGAAGAATGGAAATGTGCTTGGGAGAGGGGCCAAGGAGTGTCATGGGGCTCACCCTCTGATGTCCTTACAGAGACATCCTCTAAACCCATTATTGGGCTGAGCCAGGCTCTGTGATATCCAAGATGAGTTCAATGACAATCCAGTATTAGAGGAATCAGGCAACTAAAAGGTACCTGCTGTACAAAGAAGGAAGGTCAGTTGCATTAGAAAGGTCAGCTGAGCACACTCTCAGGAACAAGGCCAATTCACTATTACATTCATGACAGTTCACTATACAGAATGATACCATTGCTGCTGTCACAGCCCTGCTGGTGTGTCTATGTGTAGTAACCCAATTGACAGGATGGTGACATTTGAGAGGACACTCAGTGGCTCTATTACCATCCATACCATCATGAGGGAATGGGCTCTGTTCCCAAGAGCCCTTGTCACAGCCTAGTCCTGGGTGATATTGTCTCCTTTCTTCTAGGTAATTTTCAGAACCCTAGCCTGTCAGCTCCATCCTGCCCTATGGTGACCATGGTAGAGACCATATCCATCAGTATGGGTCACAGTAGAGATTCCAAAGCTTGATTCTGGCCAACAAAGGAAAATACAACTCCTCACATCAACTCCACCATACATAAGTCAGGTTCGATCTGGGTCCAGCAATTCTGAGCCACCATGAACATACAGATGCTGTACTTACACCAAGAACAAACCACAGGCATGGTTAATGTCCAGTGAATCCTGAATCTCCTGGTTTCAGGTGAGGAAGCCTCAACACTGACTCTATTATTTTGAATCCTGAATGTGAGTCTTGTTCCAAAGAAAGCTGCAGATGGGAGGTGGCTGGATGGAGATGAGGTCTCCTGAGCCAGAGTGTGAGAGGTAGTGAGACCTGATTGAGAGAAGTAAAGAGAGCAGTGATTTGGCAAGAATGATCCCTAGGCTCCTGGTTCATCTTCCTTCTGGTATTATCCAGGACACCATCATTAATGACCCAGAAGAGTCCAAACTGTCTCCAGGAGATAAATTGACCCTCTAATGTCTCTGTTATAGCAGATATGAACGATTCATTATGTTCAAGGATGGAGAAACTGAAATCCCTCAGCTCCCTGGCCAAAAGTTCCAGGTTGAGAGCTCTCAGGCCATCCCTCCAGGGCTTGTGAGAAGCCTCCATGGGTCTTCTACAGATGTGGAAGTACACATATCCTCCAGGGCTTGTGAGAAGCCTCCGTGGGGTCTTCTACAGATGTGGAAGTACACATATCCTCCAGGGCTTGTGAGAAGCCTCCGTGGGGTCTTCTACAGATGTGGAAGTACACATATCCCCTCCTCTTAGTTTTCATCCTGCGGCATTCTATTGTCATTCTGATCAGAATTCAGGAGCTTCAGAATCCTAGTTAAGGGCCTGGAAAAAGCACAAGCCTCTCTGCGAGAGTCCGTTAAGTGGGGGCCCTGATAAAAGGTTGGCAGTTTCAGGAAGGGAAGTGAGTGTGAAATGGCATCACTTTGGGAAGTGCTTATTCAGAGAAAACAGAGGGACCCCTATCCTCAGAGACAGGACTTAAAAATTTTATCAGCAAGTTTTTTAAAACAACAATCATTAATAGACTCAATATACTTGAACTTTTTATATTAATTGTTCATAATTTAGGAAACTATATGAACTACATAAGCTACTTTAATAATCTGTTTGCTTTACACCTTCTAGTAATTAAGGGCAGATAAGAATGCTTATAGATTATTTAAATTAATTGTTTCATAGTACATATAGGTACTGGGTCTCTTCTAAAGCAATGTATTTGTATTGACTGATAAAATTGCTAGTACCTTCAATAAGACATAATACTTATTCTTTTTCAATGTTGTTACTCACTGCTTATAGTAATGGGTTTCATAACATTTACATACCATTTTGAACCAAGAATTTTGACTAGATTTACATTCCCTCTTTCATCCCCCTTCTGCTATTTTCACTCATCCATTCCTTCAGACAGCCATGTTTCTATTTTTATGCTGTGTAATTCAGGATTCTCTAGAAGAACAAAACTGATAGATGCATTTTACAGATGCTGTATTTACAAGATGCAAATATCTCATATCAGCTCCGTTACAGTGGCTTCACAATTGAAAGTGTAGCTGCATTGGTGAAATTATTAAGGCCACTCCACATAGTTAAAAGGGAGGTTTATTTTGTGGGGTAACTTACAAGTGAAGAGATAGGCTACAGGGTCTGGGAAAGGTGCAGTCCAGCAGTGTTCTCTGGAGAACTCTGCTTGGTCTACCTTCAGCGTCCAGGGTCCAGGAACCAAGAGAGCCAGCACATCCAGATCTCAGGTCTTCAGCATCCTCTCTTAGCCCCACCTTGTAGGCATGACTGAAGCCTCAATGGGGGTTGGAGCTTCCAGGTCAAAGCTGGAATGGCTACCCACTACATAGCTGCTCTAATATACATGATATAGTTTATTAATGGGAATTCCAGTAATCCAGTAGTTGCTGAGTCCACTAAGCTGGATGCCCCAGCTGGTCTTCAGTATATGCCAGAATCCCAACGATGTAGGCTCTAATGCCTGCAAAGAAATGGACTTTGCAGTGAGAGTGAGATCAAGCAAAGAGAGCATCACCTATGCCTGCGGTGTCATTCAAAACACTACAGACAGCAACACAATAACAACAGACTTCCATGTCAACTTTGGCAGTACATCCAGACACAGCATCAGTAAGGAAACAGTGGACATGAGCAACACTGCAGATCAGAGGGACCAGCAGACAAATGAGAACTTTCTCATCGTTGTAAACAATGTGGATCTTTTCAAGAACAGCCATAACACTCTTTAATAAAGACATGCCATCAAAGATCACAAAACCAATCTGAACAAGTTTAGAAAGAGGGAAATCAGACCACATATCTTTTCAGACCAAAACAAAATGAAATTAGAAACTATTACTAAATGGGATTCAGAAAAGCTCACAAATAAATAGGAATTAAGGCACACACTTTTTTATTTAAAAAAATGTTTTTGATTCATTTTACATACCAACCACAGATTCCCCCTTCCATCCCTCCTCCTGCTTTCCCCCCTCCATCCTACCCCTCATACCCTCCTCCAAAAGGGTAAGTCCTCCCATGGGGGTAAAGAAAAAAGGCACACATCTTAACAACCATTACATCAATGAAGACAATGTAAGAAAAGCCAAATTGTCTCAAACAAAGTTGAAAACACAGCACATTGAAACCTATGATACAAAGCTGAGTATGCAGCTCAGTGGCATATTCATGATTAGGATGCTAAAGAACAAGGGCTAAATATCCTGCACCAAAAGTAACATTATATTGAGTAACCAGAAGAATTTCTAAAGAAATTTTGTAATAATAAGGAGTTTATATAAATAGCCAACAGGAACATGGTGCTCAGCAATACCAGTACTTGGAAGACTGAGTCAGGAGGATTATAAGTTTGAGTATGACATATACTCAAAATGAAACCCTATTTTAAGAAAAAAAGGTGAAGAACTTCCTTAAATATGACACAGTGTTAGTATACACTTCAATGAATGAGAAGAATATAGAAAGACCATTCATAAAATTTTACTTGTCTCAATTTAGCTGCATATTTTCTATAACCATCACACTTGCCCAATTCATTTCTAGTTCTGTCTTTGTTTCTGTAATCACTGCCCCATTTGCAATGACTAGGCATTTACTCATGTCTCCCCATACAACATCCTCAAAGCATCTCCAGGGCTGGTCAATGACAGCCATGGTAAGACCCCACAGCACTGTAAGGATAGTCTAGATAGAAGGAGTAAAGGAGACACAATAGGGAGACTTTTTAAAAATTTAATTGAGGGCATGAGACTTATTTGAATAAAATTATACAAACCCTTTGGGAGGAATAAAAGCCATTAAATAAATGAAGAAATACCTTGCTTCAACTTCAAAAACAAAATATGGGAACAATTGCAATATTTGCTGAGTTAATGTATAGTAAAAGTACTTGCCAACTAAAGTCCCAAGACAATACTTATCAAATGAAATGTATTGCTAGAGAAATTCATCAAGAAAAACAGGCAGGTAGAAATACTAGACTTCACAGTGATTATTGGAAGTCATACTGTCACATTTGCTCCACCTTGAGGTAGTCTCTTGTTTCCATATCCACCCTGCTGCTAGCACTGTGGCTACATGGTGAAAAAGCATTCTACATATATTTGTTTGAATGGGATCCTTACTGCAGGGTTTTGAAAATGTTCTAGGACCAAACTGGTAGCTTTCTGAAAAGTCTTAGACATTATATGAGATAGAAGTTCAGAGACTGACCCTCATTTTTAAGTAAAACAGATGTGGTCCTAATTTGAAGATGAGGGTAAACCTAGATCTAAACGTCTATCTATACATGACATCTTTTAAGGGAAAGAATATTCTACCTGAATGTCTCAGTGTGAGAAGACTTGGAGAGTGCCCTCATGACAGTGGCATTCCTTATCTACTATCTTCTTTACTTAATGTGTTGTTTGTTTGTTTGTTTTTACAACCCCAATGCAGTTTCCCTCCCTCCTCTCCTCCCTGTCCCTTTCCCTCACTCCCCCCTTTCCTCACATCTACTTCTCCTCCTCTGTTTCTCTTCTGAAAAGGGTGGGCCTTAGGGAGAGTTTTAAGAGGGAATCACTCTCACCTAGAAGGTTCTGGCTCAGAGAGGCATCAGATCATACTAAATCCTGACCTTAGTGACATTTGAACAGTTCATTCAGAGTTCCTTATCCCGTCCATTTAAAAGCAGCACACAGGGAGATATTGCTATTAATATCAATCCCTTCTGGCTAGCCACTGCACAGTGGATCCTTGGAGGTGGTTATGACAGGTAAGACAAGGATTCCATCTCAAAACTCTGTCCTCGGGAAAGGGGTATGTTTTCAGGAGGACTCATTTTTACAGCCTAGCCCTGGAAAACAGTGAGTGGGATTAGCCCACATAACACTGAGTTCTATTATATGTATCTATAGGAAGTCCATCCTGAAAGCCATATCTAGTGCTGTGTTGACCTCAGGGAGGAAGGTGACCCTCCAGTATATCTCACAGAAGAGATATTACAGGTTCACTCTGATTAAGAGAGATAAGATGTTCTCCTGGTTCATAAATACAGCTTATAAAATCTGTTGGGCAGTGCCAGGCCCTATTCCACATCGGTCTTGTCACCTGTAGCCAGAAGTGGACACTCAGATGTGATGCCTCTTACCTGAGTAGTCATCAACTGTGGTAAGTACACAGTGACACCCTGGATCCCCTGATCACATGTAAGGAATTCTAAAGCTCTCAAATGAATGGCTTTTCAGAGTTCATAGGAAATATCCTGGCGGTGATGGGTGAGGGGAGCCATAGATCCTGAGCACATTAACATAAAGCATGGGGGACAGTACGTTGTGAGACACAGAGTTCAAGGCTCATTTTTCCTTCTTCCCTTCCTTCCTTCCTTCCTTCCTTCCTTCCTTCCTTCCTTCCTTCCT
>CABHPQ010130931.1:0-24202 GCA_902168405.1 Peromyscus aztecus | reverse complement strand
CCTTCCTTCCTTCCTTCCTTCCTTCCTTCCTTCCTTCCTTCCTTCCTTCCTTCCTTCCTTCCTTCCTTCCTTCCTTCCTTTCTTCTTTCCTTCTTCCCCACACCCTCCTCTCCATTATTTGAGACCCTAAGCATTTTGCCATCAACCACATAACCCAGGGGAGTTCCAGGTCCTCAGGGGCATAGGATACTTCCTTGCTCCTGATCCACAGTCCCTGAATGTGGAGGACAGTGACATCTACAGGTCACAGTTGGAAGGGGTAATAGTTCTATAGGATCCTACTCCTAAACATCTAGTCCATCTTCCCTGTGGGGCAGTCCAAGAAATCCTACCTGCTCACTCAGTAAAGCTTTATCCTGGTCCCTAGAGACAGCCTGATTCTCCAGTGTTGCTCTGACATCAAATATAACAGACTGGATCTGTTCAAGGAATTGGGATGTGGCCTTATTCAGACCAGTGAACCCAGGCAGGGCTCACTCTTGCCAACTTGCCCCTAGGCTCTGTAAGTAGCTTCCATGTAAACAGCTGGTATAGATGCTATGCACATACAACCTCTCTATTAATATGTCAGAGCCCACTGAGGCCCTGGACATCTTGATTATAGGTGAGAAGCCAAGCAGAATTAGTCAGGGATCCAAATTTCACAGACTCTTCTGGGGAAGCTCAGGAGGTGATGGCTCTGATGATAGTGAGGGAATCTCAAGGAAAATGAGGCCAAATACAGGAAAAGAGAGAAGTGTCAGAGAAAACAGAGACCTAGGTCCTCAGAGAGAGTCTCAGAACAAGGTTGGCAGCCCCTTACTCACTTTTCTTCCTTCTAAGAAAGTTTCCCATCATACCCTACCACTCAGTGCACCCAGGCTCCAAAGCATCCTCAGGAAAGAATGTGACCCTCTTAAGTCAGTCATGGAGGCAGATGGACGCTTTTTTCTATCCAAGGAGAGAGAGGTCCATCAACCCCTGGTTCTAAAATCAGTGTTTCAAGATCAACAGTCCAAAACACAATTTTTCATGGCATCTATATCATAAGCTATTGGGGGAATACCTACTGGTGCTATTTTTGTCAAAGTTTGACCTTTTGTCTTTTGTCACATACCAGTGTCCCTGTGAAGCTTGCCATGTCAGGTAGGGTGGTCCTAAACTCTCTGAGCTCAAAGGGTCATTCACGGTCATGAAGAAGAGTTCTTGGGGGCTGGACAGATGGCTAAACTAAGAGCCCATGTTACTTTTCCAGAAAACACAGGTTCAATTCCCAGTACCCAAATAGTGGCTCACAATGGTCTGTAACTCCAGTTCCAGGGGATCTAACACCCTCTTCTGCTCTCTGCAGACACAC
Organism: Peromyscus aztecus; assembly: GCA_902168405.1. Lineage (NCBI taxonomy): Eukaryota > Metazoa > Chordata > Mammalia > Rodentia > Cricetidae > Peromyscus > Peromyscus aztecus. The sequence continues at coordinate 22,866 of CABHPQ010130931.1, read as the reverse complement.
AAGTGTGGCACGTGCATGATTGCAGAAAAAATACCTATACAAAAAAATAAATTAAAAATAGAATTCTTAGCTAGAATAAAGAGTATCTAAAGGAGATTGATTTAGAGTAGGTTCCTCCACACACAGAGAGATACACAGAACAACAGGAGTCCTTTCAAGAGTGTTCACCATACCTCCTTCACTAGAACCCAGAAGGTTACAGGTAGGTAGCAGGAGGGTTCTGGGTAGGCCACAGGGCAGATGTAGGACCATAAGCAGAAAAAGTTTGCCTTCTCCTCTCTTCATTCTCAGAGTCCCCATCAGGCCCTCACTCTTAAGGTAGCCAGATCCCCCGGTGTTCCCAGAGAAGTGACTCTGCTACATTAAGATACAGCCTTGTGGACACCATATTTTTGTACAAGGGACACTTAGTCTTCCTTCTCTGGTCCAAAGTCATATTTCAGCACTACAAGACAGAATTCTTCATGAATTCTGTAGCCTCAGCTGTCAGGATAGTCCACAGAAGTGAAGTCTGTTGTTGCTTCCTCCTCCTGGTAGATGACAGCTAAGAACATTTTCTCCATCTTGTCCTGGAATGTCCCTACCTGATCAAAGTGAACTGCTTAGATGTGACATCCAAAGCCCTTGCATTGTTTACCTCTAGGGATTCTGAGGTGGAATCTTTGCCAATCTCCAGCCCCCACTGTCCTGCTCCCATTTCAAACCTGTCTCCTTGTCTTTGGAGTTGGGTTCTGAATGATAGCAGCAATGCTGCTCTGAGACAGGTTCCTCTCAGTTATTAGACAAGATAGGTAGCCTATGATGCACACAGTTGGGCTTTCTTAACCAACATTGTTTACCCCAAGGTCTGTGTTTCTTGAAGTAATCCTCTATGTCCCTTTTATAATTTACTTTCTGAGAAACCTCTGAAGGAATGGCAGGAAGTCAGCATTGAGTGTCTCATCAAACAGAGTTAGAGATTTTTAAGACTCTGGGGCAACTTGTTCCATATATGTTTCGTGCTGTAACCTCCCTCTGTGTCTGTCCATTTCAAAGCAAAGATGGGTTGACTCACTTACACCAATGGGAGGCTGAAAACTTAATCTTTCACATTCAATACTGTATATACCTGTTTTTCTGAAAGAATCAGACCCATGAGAATCAGACATTCCAGTTTTCTTCATAGGCAGAAGAGCTGTATTCCAGGATGGCTGGCAGGGTTCCAGGATGCCTATTAGTCCAAGTCAGGAAATATGGAATGCAGTTTCCCTTTTTGTATCATTGGGTATTTAATCTGGACTGGAGTAGCTGAACTGACTAGTTGAACAATTATAGAAATTCAGTGTTGGGCCACTTCTGGCTGCTTGGTTTCTGCCTATACACCAGGAAATTGTTGTTGCCCTGATCAGTTCTCTGATGTTAAACACCTTTTGCAATATCTCCAGTAACTGGAACCTACTTTTATCTTTACATTTTTCTCACTTTTATAACTTTTTCCTAATATGCTGGCTAACGGTAGCAAAAGGACTCTTTTTTTTTTTGGTGTTTTCAAGACAGGGTTTCTCTGTGGTTTTGGTGCCTGTCCTGGATCTCGCTCTGTAGACCAGGCTGCCCTCGAACTCACAGAGATCCGCCTGAATCTGCCTCCCGAGTGCTAGGATTAAAGGTGTGCACCACCACCACCTGGCAAAAGGAATCTTTTTAACAGCTGTTTTTAATCCTTTAAAAAAAAGGACCTAGTAAAAATTGTTTGAATTCCTTGGTCTGTATTTAACAGAAGGGAAAATCAGTTCTGTCCAGGCTGTATTTTCCAGACGCAATATCCCTACCCAGTTCTCATGTGGTTTTCTACTTTTTTCTCAGAGAATAGGGTGGTGCAATGGTGGTGAGTTTTCCAATTTTTCTTGGTCATCAGTTAAAAAGGAAACATAAATCATGAAAGAGGAAAGACTGGAACTACTTTTTCCCTTCTGTGGGGCTATCTACAGCTTGTGAAGAAGTTAAGAGAATGTGTAACTTGCCCACATCCTCACAAAACGATGACTCTTATTCTCCTAGCAACTGTCCACTGCCAATAGCTTTTCAGTAAGTGGTGGATCCTGGAAGTCATCTACCCCATATACACTGGAATTTTGGTCTTGTGTAAATAACCAGAGCTGCTGAGTTCATGATTTTGGTGGCCATGCCATGTCCAAAAGAAAACATTTCACAGCATTCCTCCCCATCCACAGACTCTTACATTCTTGTAACCTCCTCTTTTACCACATTGTCTGAACATTAGTGTGATGGAGTTAATGCAGATGCTGCATTTAGTGCTGAGAACCCAGTCTCGTTCCCAAAAATTAGACTAGGTTTGACTCTGTCCATTGGCTGCTAAGAGTTGAAAAAAAGAAGCTTCTGTGACCAAGGTTGATAGCACCCCAGCATAAACATAACTAATAAGAAGATAATTTGGCAGCATGGCCATTTAATGTTTTACTTCTTTGAGCATTTTTAAAAATATATTTCTTTATTTTTATTTTTCACACATAGAGATTTTTTCACCTGCATGTATGTTTATGCACTATGTATATGCCTGGAACCACATAGACTATAAGAGGGCTCTGGATACTCTGAAATTAGAATTATAGATGGTTGTGAGCCACCATGTCAGTGCTGGGAATAGAACTCATGACCTCTGGAGGAGCAACCAGTGCTCTTCACCACTTAGTCATCTCTGCATCCTCCTACTTTGAACAGTTCTACAGCTTCCTCACCAGCTTCTTGTCCTCTTCTATCATTTGTGCAGCTTCTTGGATCTTCAGGTAGTGCTGGCACAAAAGAAGCTTCTCTCTCTCTCTCTCTCTCTCTCTCTCTCTCTCTCTCTCTCTCTCTCTCTTAAAACAAAATTATTTGTTGATTCTTTGGAAATTTCACATCATGCACCCCAATTCCACTCACCTTCCAGTCTCTCCATATCCACCCCTCACCCCTGCAGTATGCCCGAAAAATTAATTCAAAACAAAACAAACCAAGCAAACAAGAAACCCACTGCTCTTGTCCATCTTTCAAACACTCCATCATTCATCTTAGTGCCATTGGGAGCTGTAGTGTGTCACACAGTGTGCCCCCTTTGTCCAATCAGCCCCACCCCCAAAATGTTCACTGCAATAAGTCATTGATTCTGTTCAAGGCCTCTGGTTTCTGTTATACCATCATCACTGGGCCCTCATCGAAACGCCTCTCAGCTACCCTGCTGTTTCCCTGAGTAATGGAGATTCTCCAGTTACAAGTCCCTTTGCACACTCCAGGACTTCTCTGGGACAACTGTTAGGGTAGGTCAATCCAAGGGCCAAGATATGGGTCTAGACGGTACCTGAGCTAGTAGGTCTGGGTCACTGTGCCTACACCCTAGGCAAAGGGCAGAACCAGCTCTCCTAGGCCCATGCCATCAGGGCCAGCTTTCCAATACCTCTTTAGTGCTGAGTCCAGCTCTCCCAAGTGCTGGGGTCACCTCTCCCATGGGGGGGCCTGGCACCAGCTCTCCTGCTGCATTGAGGGACAGGGCTGGCTCAGCACAGCCCTCAGATTTCAACAATCATGGGTCCTATGATCCCTTGTGGCAAAATGAGCCATGCATATCTCCCCAGCCCCCAGCCTGTGGCTTCTGTTGGGCCATGGACCAGACATGGCCCATGGCAGCAGTCCAGGATAGACCTCATGTGGCTGCACAGGGCACTCAGATTTGCATGACCCCCATGGCAGTGAGGCCCATGGACACCAACATTGTCACAGGTGGTGGCCCAGACCCCTGGCATCAGCATAGCCCTTGATAGTATCATGAGTCACAGACATCAAGAGAACATGGCTGCACTTGGGCTACAGACCAAGACATGGCCCTCAGGTGTAGCCTAGCCTGGATATCACTATGGCAACTTGTGGCAGTACAGACCACTCAGATATGTATGACCCAAGCTGCAGCATGACCCTAAGATAATGGCCTGACCTCAGGTAATGGCCCAGAAACCAGGTATTGGTATGGTCTTTGATGGCATCAGGAGTCATAGATATCAACCCAGACCCTGGCTGTTGTAGGGCCACAGATGCAGACATGGCCCCTTGCTTGGATGCTACCTTGGCAGTGGGTATCATTAAAGACCATCTAGATTAGAATGACCCCAGTGGAAGCACGGTCCTTGGAGAACAACATGGACTTAGGTGTTTAACCAGACCCTAGTCATCTTCATAGCTTTCAGTGGTTATTGAAGCTGTGGATATCAACACAGACCTTTGGTGCTGAAACCCAGACATGCCCCTGGCAGCATCCTAGGCCTGGATGTTATCATGTCTGCTGATGGCAGCTCAGGCCACTCAGATCAACATGGCCTGAGTGGCAGCATGGACCCTGGATGCCAAAATGGCTACAGGTGGTGGTCCATAACCCAGACATCCCAATGGCCTTGGTGGCAGTATGGGTCATGGACATAGATTCTGGTTGTCACAGGCCTAGATATGGCCATAGGCAGCAGCCCAGGCCTGAGCGTCACCCTGGTCCCAGGGGGCAAGCAGGCCACCAACATTAGCCCATTCCTTACAGCCCTTGATTCTTCAGAACTTCCTCTTACCTCAACACATGAGCCATTCTGAAAGAGGCTCTTTCAATGTCAAGGAATGTCTAGGCAAAGCAAGAAAGACGAAATCACAAACTGAAGCCCAGTGATGATGGTATAACAGAAACCAGAGGCTTTAAATCCAAACTTACCAATGCAAAATAGGCTATTTAGAGTGTGAAATTTATTATGTTACCCTCACAGTATTCATGAAGAAACTGTATACAGAAGAACATAAGAAAGAGGAGAAAACAAGGAAAGACATCAGCAAATCACAAAGAAAGATAGCAAAAAAGGAAAAAGAGTCATAAGAACTAAAAAAGAGAAAAAAATGTCCAATTGATAAGTAAGACCTTACTGATCAACAATCATTTTAAGTGTAAAGACATAAAGAGGGTGAACGGATTTGAAAATAATGGGGAAGTCAGGCATTGTGTGAGCACCATTGAGTCCCAAACCAGCTTTATCTCCACAGAAAAGTTCTTTGGAGGAGTTATTATCTTCAGGTGTGTGTCAACTAGTAAACCCTGCCAGACTCTGAGGGACAGTTACAAACCCATGGTCACACAGATTCTGTGGGGCAAAAAAAATAATAGAAGGCAGAAAAAGGGAGAGTTGAATGAAGTAGGAGGAAGACAGGAGAGCACAAAGTGAGAGTGATCAGAACCCATTGTACACTGTTGGGGTTTTCTCCCTCTCACCTGCAGCTCAGTGGAGGAGGGGGGAGGGAGACTGAGTCACAAAGAGTTTCCCTGGAAGCAGACTCCAGAGACTAGCGTCAAGGTGTAGATCTGATTTAATGTGTGTGTTCACTGGCATATATGCATATGTTACCCAGTCAGCTAAGTTCATACCAAGTTACTGTCCAATGAGCCCAGATGACATGCAACCCATGTTATGTGAGGGTGTATTGGGTGGGGGCAGTATATCCAGACAATTTTTCTGTAGACAAAAAGCAGGAATCAGGCAAAAGCCTGGGCTTTGTCAGCAAATTAGATGTTCTCCAGTTAGCTGGGACTCTATTATGAATCATCTAGTGTTCCAGAGAATTAGGTCTGCTCAAACAGCCACAGGAGGTTTTGGCATGTCTCGTATTCCCTGTCCTTTAGTGACACCCTCTGAACAGAGACTGACCCCTCAGTATATAAATCCGAAACTTTTGAAGGACTAATTTATTTTTTAAAGTAAATAATGTGCTAACTAAACCAAAACAGGCACAAATGGAAATGTTAATTTAAAAAATGAAAACAAGTATCAAAGCCCCCATATGTGAAAAGCAAGCAAAGAGAGATGTGAAGAAAGATACAGTCTACAGTACAATGACCATGGATTCCTTGTGAATGTTGACTCTCTGGCTTGGAAAACACATAGGCCATGTGGAAAGTTGTGAGGAATAGAGAAAAAACACATTTTGTCTAAATACTCTATAGATCTGAGTAATTAACCAAGCCCCATTTACTACAGAGGAAAAGGGAACTATGCCCTCTGGTGACAGAGTTCATGTGGCAAATCTATGACCAAACAGACCTGCCCTCAGAATGACAACAGCCTGTCTGGTAGTTCTACAGAACACAGTCACACCACCCCAGCAACACAACTAAGAACATTACCAAGACTCCCCATGCTCCCCATGCTTAGTGTTGCTTTGCTTTGGTAAGATATAAAGAGCCAGAGTGGACACAGAAGTCTCTAAGGGACCCTAATCCAAGCCAGGTCTGATTCCATATGGAGACCCCAGGAGACCCACCCTGGCTATAGGGGAAAAGATCTCAAAGATAATTGTCTTTCAGGTCTGAGTATGGGACACAGGACTGCAGTACTGGCTGGTGAGTGTCTCCATGCATCCCAGGATGTGACTGTTCACTCTGAAGACCAGACCTCCCCTTTGATCTCTGGTGGGCCAATCATTTCTTCACAACTGGGATGGGGAAAAGTACTTTTGAGCTAATGTTGTGATGCCTGTGATTTCTCTATGCTAAGTGCTTTGGTCTGATGGGGGAGTGTACTGGGACCCAGCCTTTGTTTTCCCCACAGGTATCCTCCCAAAGCCCATCATCTGGGCTGAGTCAGACTCTGTGCTTGCCTTCTACACACCTGTGGTTATTTGGTGTCAGGGGCTCTCAGAGGCCATGGAGTGCCTTTCACATAAAAAAGGAAGCATAGATCCTTGGGACAGAGAGTTCCCTCTGGAATGGATGAACAAGGCTAAGTTATACATCAAACATATGTCAAAGGACTTGGCAGGAATATATAAGTGTTACTATAAGAGCCCTACTTGCAGATCAGAGCACAGTGACATTCTGGAGCTGGTAATAACAGGTGAGAAGACTCTATGGGTTCCCAGCACAGGCTCTCCCCTTAGAAGGAGTTCTACTCTTCAGGTGTACTTCTCTTAGTTCTCAAACCTGGAGGACAATGTGGGGAGCTTTGTTCATTTCACACAATGCCCCTTGTATCTTAGAATCCTATGAAATCCCTGTCTGTCTGTCTGTCCCAGCCCTGTCCATTATATCCCAGGAGAGTCCATAACCATGCAGTTTGGTTCATTGCTGGGATTTGGCAGATTCATTCTGATCCAGGAAGGAAAACACAACATCTCATGGACCCTGGACTCACAGCAACATGCCAGGATGTCATACCAGGCTCATTTTGCTCTGAATTCTGTGACTGCCAACCACAATGGGACATTAGATGCTATGGCAATTTTAGGAATGATCTTCAGGGGCAGTTAAAATCAAGTGACTCCCTTGACCTTCTGGTCTCATATGGACTCCTGATCCATCTTTCTTAATGTATAGAGTCACTCAATTCTCTTCTCTAAGAAGAGCTCTAGCCTAGAAATAGAGTAGGAAACTCTAAAACTCTACAGTCCAAATGACTTCCACCCATCATAGATGAGCAACTTTCAATATCCCCTGATGCAAGTGCTCTACTCCATGACTCACTGGAATTTAGCAGAAGTGGGAGGTTTAAGGGGTACACAAAATTAATGAAATGATCAAACATTGTCTCTGTACTAGTTAGGTTTCTATTTTTGTGATAAAAAAAACCCCACGATCTAAAGCAACTTATGGAGAAAAGGATTTGTTCCATATTATCCTTACAGTTCATCATGAAGAGAATTAGAAGTAGACACTCAAGGTAGGAACTGCAGCAGGGTCCATAGAGGAACACTGCTCACAGGCTCAATTACCCAGGAGCTTGCTCAGATTGCTATCTTATACAATCAAGGTCCAACCACCCATGATTAAAATGACACACAGTGGGCTGAGCTCTCCCACATCAATTATTAACCAATCAAGAAAATTCCCCCAGAGACCTGCCTACAGGACAATATGGGGGCAATTTTTCAATTAACGTTGTCTCTTGTAGATGACTCTAACTTGTAAAAAAGTTAGCAAAATCTAATGAAAATAGTCTTCAATGACATCCTCAGTCCTAATTTTATGATTTCTGAAAGCTCTGAGGCCAGTCTCTTTGCAAAAGTTGTTCATAAAAAGCTTGTGGTACACAAAATGTGCAGATCAAGTCAAACAATTCTGAGTCCCTCAGAGTCTGAATCTTCCTCTTACATTCAATGATAAGGGTTGTTATGCCTTAGTGGGACTGAACTGTGATCTTGTTAGACATCCAAGAACCCAAAGACACAAAATCTGGTCTGTAACAGGGTGAGAATCAGTTGGAAGTACTTGAGGTCCAGATTGAGATAGAAAAAGGCAGGTCATACTCAAGGATTTGGAGCTCAAATATTCATCTGTTCATCCATTTATGACAAAACCCAAGGACCAGTTCTTCAGTCCCACAGAAAATGGTAAATGGGAGCTCTACTTGGAGGTGGGTATGGTAAGGCATGTAATCAATATGGGTTTTAAAGTCTCCCCTATCCATTCAGAACTTCTGAGAAGAAAATTAATTCGTCTGAAAGGACACTTTTATTCCTTTGTTAGCATTTTTGTGTTCTTTGACAACCTATCTCCTTTTTTTCAAAATATGTACACACTGCATTTACTTTACTTGTCATCACGTGTTAGCTAAAATTTCAGGTGCTACACTCAACAGGATAGACAGAAAAGACTCATTGCACAATTCGTTATCTTCAGGGGAGACTTCTGACTTTGTCTATTAAACACACTGTTTTCTCCAATTTATTTTAATATGATTTTATTAAAAAGATGATATTCTACATTCCTAAGTGTTGTTGGATCCTAATGGCTCCCTAGGGGGAGGGGGATTGAGAAGGTGTAGCATCAACAGCACAGACACTGGGAGACAGTTGAAGGCAAACAGCAGACTTGTTTATTCAATAATGGAGAAGGCCTTATATACCCTCCTCTCAGCACCCAAGCTGTATCCCAATCTGGTGGCATTGAGCAGTCATTCGTCATTGGCTGGGCATGATCAAGAACTCTGACAGCAACCTTGAACTCTGACAGTGCCTGTTGTTAGGCCCTCAGGCAGGCTCAAGGTTGGCTCATAAGAAAGTATGTTATGTGCATGCCTTGCCAACTGGTTTGAGCCAATTTCCTCAATCCTATGGGCCTGTCTTACTACATACCCACCCTTTTATTTTATTGCATGGGTGCTCAGCATGACTCATAGTTCTTTGCTCCAGTCTTGTTGACCCTGCCTCAGAGGTGCTCAGCAACTGGACTCTGCATGTCTTAGGTTAGCTTGCCAAACAAGCTCTTACCTGTCATTGACTATCAGCCCTTGAAGAGTGTCCATCCCTGGGGAGTCACCCTGGGTGGGGAGAGTCAGGCAGTACCCTTTTGAATTTCAGAAAGTCAGGCATTCATAACCTCTTGTGGAGGGCTGTGAGTTGGATGTCTAAGCGCCATTAAAACCTGTAGAGTCACCTTAGTTGCCACCGGTTGTTGCCAGATATGCTTTAGTAGATACTTAAAAAGGAGAAAGATTAAAAGCACCACCCCACCAATCAAAACATAAGTGAATATCCAGGAGGGATTAAGCAGTCTATATCATGCCAAACCTTTTCAAAAAAAATCAAAGGCCATAACCTGTGCTCTTGTCTGATTTAATTGGAAAACTTTGTGTGTTAGCTGTAATGAATATTATAGAAACTTAGCTGACCATGGGCCTTTAATATATTTAGCTAGCTTCTGACCTGCTAAACTAATGTTCTTCATCTCAAAAGGCATCATACAAAATGTGGAAAAGTGAGAGTCCAGAAATTTTCAGCCATTAGAGGGTCAATGAGATCAAGAAAGGGGAGTATATACATTATTCATCCTGGGTGACTTCATACTTAGTGGAAACGGGATGATCTGTGGCCAGGCACACATCTCTTGCTGGGACCCATATTGACGTAGTAGTACTCTGAGGTAACACAAGCATACCCTCTCCCATGGAATAGCAGAGGGACTGGCAGCTGCCATTGGAGAGAGATAGGATCTCTCCATCTCACCAGAGGCAGGGGTGTGTACTTTGGTAGAGATGCCCAGTGCTTGTAGCCCAGGCTGAGCTCCTCATCAAAACTGAGAAAGTTCATATGGAAAAGGACCTCTGTTAAGGCCAGATGAGTATCTCTCCTAGCCTCTGGTGATATAGTCCTTGTCAATGGCACTTCAACTGCTCTGTTGGTCCTCTCCACAATGGCTTGTCCCTGCAGACTGTATGGATGCCAGTGGTATGGGAAATCTTCCAGGACCCTAGAAAGTTATTGAATTACTGAGAGGAATTGCCAGTCTTAAGTGCCCAAGGTACCCCCATAACTACCGTGGGTGACTTAAGAGGGCCTTGATATCATTGATGGCCTTCTTTACAGAAATGACAGGGGCATAAACAAAGGAGGAACAGTTATCTATTGTCATATGAGCATATTTAAGATTGTCAAAAGGGGAGTGATGTGTGATATCCAGTTAGGCAAGAAGCCTTGGGGATTAACCCCTGCACGTTGAATTGATCCTAAGAGGGCAAGAAGAGCACAAGTGGCACATGCCCGGGACAAATGTTTACATTGGGAAACTGGTAATTCTGGAAAAAGCCTATGCAAATTCTGTGGAGACAGATGAAATTGCTTGTGAAGAGCCTTGGCTTGTTCTAGGAGATCCATACTGGCGTTAATATGATGGTATCTGTGACCTCATTTCCTCAGGCCAATATTCTGGGTAATTTGGGGTGAGATCTAATATGTGACAGGTACCAATGCTCAGTACTCTGATTTAGGACATCTTGTATGAGCTACATGGTGCTGCCAATGGCGGTCAGTGAGTCTTTAAATCAATAAAATGCCAGCACATGAACTGCCTGTACAGTGCACTGGCTGTCAGAAAAAAATATTAATGGCTTGGTTTGGCACTCCACTAGGACCTTGAGGAGGGCCAATAGCTCACCCAATTGGACAGAACCAGGGTTAAGGATAATATATGTAACATTTTTGGAGCCAGGATGCTGGATAAGAACACCATATCTGTTTTTATTGGGATCTGAAAAGGCCAGAGTGGCATGAGGGATGGGAATGGAGGGGGGGCACTGCATGGGACTGTACTGAAAGTGTGGAGAAAAGGTGAGGGGGTGAAGTAGTGGGAACTGTGGTTGGTATGTAAAAAGAAACAGAAATTTTTAAATAAAAAAGATATTGAGAAGAGAAAATATAAAGTGATGAATCAAATATTGGGGAAAAAAACAATGCCAGAGTCAATATTGTTCATCTTGGGCCTTTATATTCACTACTGACAAAGAGAACACATATCAAACAATAAAAAATAATGGGAAAATCCAGATTCTAGAGTGAACTTAGTGGCATGAAAATATTACCCCCAAACTCTATATAGAACCTTCACTATCTTCTGGGTGATTACTAGATAAACCTAAGGACTCCTTTTGAAAAATTCATTCGTTTTTTTCTTTCAATGCAATGACAATGGTGAGAAATAAAGAGGTGAAATATTGTTGGCATGACTTTGAATCGTTACATGACTTTAAAATATAGCATTTTCAGTGCTTGTTGTCTTAAAACACTTACAAACAAAACAATGTGACACACTAACATAAGCCAGACATGAAGTCTGTATGTGTCCATGAATTTCAGTGAAGTTAGAACAGCTATTCTAAACCTGTGTTTCCCATTGAATTTTATACTTCCAAAAAATATCATTTTATTAATCATGTTTTACACTTGGCATTTGATTGTCACTGTGTGGATTCCACTCACAGTCACTGTCATGATTCCGAAATAAGTTCACATGTGTGGATTGCAGGAGTGATGCCAAAATGATGTCTTCTTTGTCATCTGAAAGTTCACTGTTCATTGATGTTTAATAAAAAGGCAATTGTTTTATACATGGTCTTAATCTGCCTGGATAAAACCATTAATTACAAATACTAACTTTTTTCCAAATTTGCAAACCTGGTTTTATTGAAAAGAATTTGACAAATATTTGGGAATCTCATACAATGAATTTTGGTCATATTCATATATACTTACCAGCTTTTCCACAATTGACCCTCATTCCTCATCCTTCCTGTTGAGGTAGAGCTGTAACACTTCCATTGCGAAGCCTTCCCCCTCAGAACTGAAATACTTGCAGTGGGGCTACCATATGGGCTCTTCTGGATCATGTGGTTAATTCTCAGAAATTAATGTACACTAGAATCTTATAAAAAAGTGCATGTGGGTTTAAGACATCATGTTTGGAAGTTCCAAAGTTCGATTAAACTTACTGATTGATTGCTGTGTCATATTAAAACTTCCATTTCCTTATTGGTTGTTTTAGCATGCTCTGGGATATACCCTGTGGGTCTCTTGTTAATCAGATATTATTCACTGGGATGACAATACTGACATGATTTATTATTCCTTAAATTATAAGTGACAAGACTCAATGAATGTGGAATGGAAAGTGTGTGCATCAAGCCAATGAAGTCCAGGAACTGAATAAGAAGAGGTAGAGAGCAGCAGTATCACTGAAAGCCACAGGCAACATGTGAATGCTTCACCCATATATTTGTATCTCTAAAAGCAAGTTGTGAAGCATGAATCAGTGCAGAGAGTATATTAGAGAAAGAGCAAATGTGGAATGTGGTAGGTGAGATGAAGAAAGGAAGATGAGAGCCTCAGATACCTGTATGAGGCCTCTGCTGTAGGTAATGTGGACAGCCTACATCAACATCAGTAAAAGACCAAACAGTTACATCAGAAGCTTCCATAAGATGTGGGAATTGCTGGAAATTGTTTCCAGTTTTCCCAGAGACTATGGGATTCTTAACAAATTTGAGCTGAATTTACCATATATCGATCTCTACTAATATGAGCATCTTAAGGGACAGTTCTACTTGTATGATTTTGAGACTATCACAACCACCCAGAAAATCTGAGTTGAAGGTACCTCTGACCAAGAGCAATATGCTTTGGAGGATTAAAAAATGTGATTCACTCTCAGATACACATTAATTCATGTCTGGGAGAGCAGCTTGAAAGCTCAACTGTAACCCTTCACTTCATTAACTTCTAGGCATGAAGATAAAATTCATTCTATATTTGTACCTGAATTTGTTTCTGTTTCCTTCTCCCAGGCTGTGTTTCTGGAATTAGATGTTTTCTTAGTCCTTCTGTGGAGAAGGGAAGAGAAGATATGGAAAATGTCTCTATACTTGATGCCTGGAGTACACACAAAGGAGCTAGGCATATGGGAGATGGCAGTCAATAGACACAACATAACTACTGCCTAAGGGTTGCTTCATCCTGGGCATTGTATTTGTTTTTTGGTGCCTTCATTATCTATCCTTATCCCTTTAAAATGGTTATACTTTTGATTTGTTTCATTTTGTAATCTAACAAAAATTATAATTTTATGGGATACAAAGGGATTGTTTATATATATATATATATATATATATAGTATAGTGAGTAATTAAAGATAATGAATACACACACAAACACACACACACACATAGTATAAATCTTACTGCCAACTTTACAAATCTGGAATCATTCCCTGCCTTCTGTGTGCAGGAAAACGAGGTCAGTTGCCCAGAAAATGTAAAAGAAGATATAAAATAAATTATCACATCGATTTTGTTTTCAGTTGACTCTGAATTGCAATCACTGACATAACGTAACTCATACTTTTCCTTCTCTATTGAGACGTGGAACAGAAAATGGGGCTGAAGGTAAAGCAACTCTGTGAGGACTGAGGATGTCAAGGTGACAGTGTGGACCTTAGAGAGTTTCATGGTGAGGCCTGAAATAGATTCTGTGTTAAAGAGCACTAACTGATTTTCCAGAAGATTCCAATTCAGTTATCAGCATCCTGTCAGCCTTTAGCTCCAGCTCAAGAGGATTCAACATTTCTGACTTCTCAGCGCACCTGCACCCATAGCACACACAAAGACACACACGTAGGTGTGGTCATACCAATGTCTTATACAATAAAAGCTAGCTAGTAGAAATTAAGCTTCCAGATGATCTCTGCTCAATTTCTACATGTTTTGTAACCCAAATACGTGGAGTCTTCAAGGAAACAGGCTTACTGTAAGTTCTGGAGAGAAACCAAGAGCACTGGCATAGCCTGAAATGGTTAGGGGTCAATTGGACACCACTGTCTAACAACTTGGACAAAGATAACCCATCCCTGACACTGGGCACTTTCTTTCATACCCTGCTGTCTCTACTAGGGGAATTATTAACCCAGTCTAAGGGAACTCTAACTGCATATATACTCAATATACATCCATGTATATATTCAAGGAGGATCCTTTAGTAGTAATTTTCCATATGAACATTTTGAAATGTATTTAAGGTTAGTTATCCCTCTGTCTATGCTGTGCTCTATCCTCTCCTCACATCAGTTGAAGAATATTATTTTAAGATGTGCTACATTTGTTTATGCTGTGGAACATTTGTTTAATGATTCAAAGATGTGTTACATTCTTTTATGTGTTATTTGTGTAATTCTGTGAAGTTGTGTTACTTTGCCTGACTAAAACACCTGATTGGACTAAAAAGAACTGAATGGCCAATAGCAAGTCAAGAGAAAAGATAGACTTGGACTGGCAGGCAGAAAGAATACATAGAAGGAGAAAGCTGGGAGAAGGGAGAAAGGAGCAAGAAAAGAAGAGGCCAGCCACCCAGCCACATAGCCAGGCAGGAGTAAAAGTGAAAATAAGATTACAAAATTAAGAAAAGGAAAATGTCTAGAGGCAAAAGATAGATGCCATTATTTAAGTTAAGAAAAGGTGGCTAGAAATAAGCCCAGATAAGGTTGGGTATTTATAAGTAATAGTAAGTCTCTGTGTGGATTTATTTGGGAGCTAGGTGGTGGGGCTACCAAAGAGCAAAGAGCCAATAGAGTAAAAATAACCAAAAACACGCATCCACCCTGCCATTAACACCTTCCTGTACCTTGATTGCTCTTTATTCCATTATAGCAGGTTGTAACATTCACCATCCTCTTAAGTCCTATTCTAATGACAACTGACCAATTTCCTGATATCTATGGGTATATCCAATGAAACACACACACACACACACACACACACACACACACACACACACACCCCTTAAGTTACAAGGATAACTCCTAAAATGAGATAAAACATATGGTGCTTCTACATCTAGATCAAAGTTAGTTCACTCAGAATCAGTGTTTCCAGAACTATCCATTTATTTGTAAGATACATCTTGTCACTCATTCTTCCATGATGGATCTAAATGTGAGAGGAGCTGGTGATTTAGGGTCAGCTTTGAGAATGAAGTACAAAGAATGTATTACTTGCATAATTTCTCCTATTTGTATACTGAAGCCTAATCATGCTTTATACATGATTATAAATACAGTGAATGCCCAACTTCATTTCTGGGAGACATACCGTATTGAGTATACACAGGTTTACACAGAGTGTGTTGTGAACATGGTAGCTGTTTGAAATTTAAGATTCCTCATGTTATTGAAAGCTCTGGCTACCTTGTTCCATATTAGCTTAAAACAAAACATATTTCCTGTGCTTCATTTAATGTTAATTATATGGTATGATGAACTACAAACTTTATCATTTCTGGAAACTCCATGACCACTGTGCCCATTATGTCTTCCAGGTAACATAGAGGCTAATGGAGAATAGTGATTGGTAGTAGTCTGCGGTTTTCTGAGCCCAACTTGGAGATATTCCTCTCTTCCAAGAATAATTAAAGTTGCAGTGTTTTGGGAAATTAAACTGGAGTGACATGAACATACCATGTAATACATCCCATAAGGCACCACTGACAGAAAAAATAAACAATACCATCCAAGTGTGGTGTGGCGAACCAATAAATATAATTGTGATTAATAAATCAAATCAAGTGTAAGAGGCTGCTGACATGCACTCAGGGATTTTTATGTAACTATACCGTCAAACAAAACCTATACCTCTTTCTCTCTTATTTTTATTTTTAGCCAAGAATAATACCAGTATGGGATAAAGTATTGTGAAATCCTTCCAGCATTCATAATAAACTTTTTATATGCCCAGCCCTGTGAAAAACATAGGTGGACATGAAAGCTACTGTAACTGAAATAGGGAAACCCCATCATTGTTTCATGTCATCCTCAGAGGACAGTTTACCACAACACACAGGCATCCCCAGCATTTGGTGATAGATATTTTGATGTCCCTGGGATAAAAGAAGCCCGTCACCAAAGTTCAAGTAGGAAATGGAAAAATTCCTCTTCCAAGCTGAATAATAGAACCAAGGGTATCTACATTCTTATGCTCAGAATCTGAACTTATTACTGTTGGTACTAGACAGTACTTAAGTGTCTTGGAGGAGGACTTAAGCCTGATGGTCTCAACAAAATAGTAACATCTTGATGATGCAAACAAGTAGGCAAAAGGATCAGTCTCACAGAAAAAAGTAAGAAGAGGGAACAGAATTGGAAAATACTGATCTTGGCTGCAGTGAATCAGGATATTGTGACTAAAGATGTGGAAGACCACTGGAGCTTAAAGAGCAAAAAGAGCAGAATCTGACCTGAGCCCTGACATACGAAATATTTGACTTGAGTCTCTGGACCCACCTAGGGATTATGTAATTGTAATATCATAAATGAATCTTTTCTTGGAACAGTGTGCTGATTTGGACAAACATCGCTTTTGCATATTTGGGGTCTGCAATTGTTTCTCTTTGTGATATGACATGCTTCGACATACAAATGCTCATTCTCTGGCTTGAAAAACATGCAGGACAGATGGAAAGCTGTGAGGAATAGTGAAAAACCCATTTTTTTTAAAGACTTTTCAGGGATCCAAGCACTTTATAAAACTCCAGCACTGGGGAAAAAAGAGAAGTTCCTCTTCTGGGGAACTGGTGATAATAATGATGTGGCAAACCCATGACAGGAAGGACCTGCCCTCAGACTGAAAACACCCTGTCTGATGGTTCTGCAGAACATGGTCAGGCTGACCCAGGAGCACAAGCAAGAACAATACCAAGACTCACCATGGTCCCCATGCTCAGAATGCTGCTGTGCCTTGGTAAGATATGAAGAGGGAGAGTGGACACTCAAGTCTGTAAGGAAATCTACTCCAGCCCAGGTCTTATTGAATCTGGAGACCTCATAATATTGACCCTGTCTCTCAGACGGGAAAAATCTCTCAGAGTGAATATTCTTTCAGGACTGAGTGTGGGACAGAAGACTGCAGTCCTGGCAGGTGAGTGTCTCCATGCATCCTGAGACTTTATTCTTCACTCTGAAGACATTATTTTTGTTCTACTGTTGGTCATCTCTTCACAATGTGGAGTGAGAAAAGTGTTTATGGATAATGTTGTGATGCCCATTAAGTGCTCTATGCTAAGGCTTGATGTCTGAGGGAGGATTGTACTGGGACTCAACCTTTGATTTCCTTGCAGGAACCCTACCAAAACCCAAAATCCGGGCTCAGCCACAGTCTGTGATTGACTTACATGCACCTGTGACTATTTGGTGTCAGGGGTCCTGGGAGGCCAATGAGTACCTTTTGCTTAAAGAGGGAAGCTCAAATCCTTGGGACAGACAATCCCCTCTGGAACACACGGACAAGGCTAAGTTCTACCTTGAACACATGACAGAGGACTTTGCAGGGATATATAAGTGTTATTTTTTTGTATGTACTATAAGAGCCCTGCTGGCTGGTCAGAGCACAGTGACACTCTGGAACTGGTGCTAACAGGTGAGTGGAGACTCAGAATTTCCAGCACTGGCTCTCCCCTCAGAAGGAGTTCAACTCTCCAGGGGTACTACTTTCAGAGCCCAAGACTACAGGGCAATGTGGGTAGCTTAAGTTCATTTCACACACTTCCCCTTTTACCCTAGGAGCTTATGATAAACCAAGCCTGTTTGTCTGGCCCAGTCCTGCTGTGACCTCAGGAGAGTCCATAACCATGCAGTGTAGTTCATCACTGGGATTTGGCAGATTCATTCTGATCCAGGAAGAAAAGCACCACCTCTGATGGAACCTGGACTCACAGAAGATTTCCAACTGGGAATTCCAGGCTCATTTTGTTCTGGACCCTGTGACTACCATCCACAATGGTACATTCAGATGCTATGGCTGTTTTAAGAACCATCCCCAGGTGTGGTCAAAATCAAGTGACCCCCTTGGCCTCCTTGTCTCAGGTAAGGACCTCTGATCCATCCTTTCTTAGTGTAGAGTGTCACCCAGGGATCTGCTCTGAGAAGAGCTCTAGCCTAGAAGTAGAATAAGGGAACTCTACAGTCCAAAAGACTTTCACACCTCATAGAGCAGCCACCATCAGCATGCCCTGGTGCAACTGCTCCTCTCACTGACTCATTGGAATTTAGTAGAGGCAGGAGGGCTTGAGAAGACAGTATATGGAATGCTCAGATGTTTTCTCTGCACTGCTTAGGTTTCTATTTTTGTGATAAAGCACCATGATCTAAAGCAGCTTGTGAAAGAAAGGTTTTGTTTCTTTTTATAGTTTACAGTCCATCACAAAAAGAATTAGAAGTAGGCACTCAAAGAAGGAACTGAAGCAGAGGCCATGGTGGAGCAGTGCTTACAGGCTTACTCCCAAGGAGCTTGCTCAGACTGTTTTCTTATACCATCAAGGACTGTGATTGCTCCCCTCGCCCACATCAGCTATCATTCGATCAGTCAATAAATTCCTCCACAGACTTGCCTACAGGACAATATGATGGAAGCATTTTCTCAGATGAATCTAGATTGTATCAAGTTAGCAAAACCTGATCAGAACTTTCTCCAATGGCATCCTCAGTCCTTCGTTCCCCTCTTGTTTTTATTTCCTGAAATAAAGGGCACAGTCTCATAGTAACAGGTGGTCACAAAAGGCTTGTGGTAAAAATGGTGCAAAGACTCAGTCAGGAAGTTTTGTTTCCCTCAAAATCTCACTCCTTTCCTTATATTCAATGACATGCTTTGTTGAGGCTGGGTAGACCTGATCTGTGACCTTGATAGACAAACAGGAATCCAGAGGCACAAAATCTGGTCTAAAACAAGGTGATATCCAGTTGGAATTACTTAAAGTCCAGATTGAGGTAGAAATTTTCAGTCCACAGTCAAGTGCTTGAAGTTCAAATTCTCACCTCTCCATATATCTTTGGCAGAGTCCAAGGACCTGTCTCCCAACCACACTGAGAATGGTAAGTAAGAGCTCTCATGGGAGGTGGGTATAGCAATGTGTGAGATCATAATTGGTTGGTAAAGACTCTTCTGAAGGTGGGAAATTGGGGACAGTTCACTTATTCCCCACCTAAAAGCAGCAGGAAATGTTTTTACTAGATCTGCAAGATGAAATCCCATGAAAATAACATAAATTTTAGTGAAATAAGAATAAATGAAAGCATGAGGAGCCCAGAGGAATGGCCCAGTTCTCTTAAGCATTTTATAGAGTCTACTCTATTTGATCCTCTGGGGAAGCTCAGACCATTAGAACCTGAAAACCATGACCATAAGAGAATCAGGTGAAATGGAGAATTCTAGATGAAGAGAAAGACACTAAATGTATAGTTCTGTCAAGGAGATGGGAGATTGGGTGCAAAATCATTTACTGTGAGAAGTTTTTGGTTTGACATGACTTCTTTGACTGCTGTTTACAGAATCCCCAGCCTCATTGCACGAAGGTCACACAGTTGAAAATCTCATCCGGATGATTATGGTTGCCTTGGTTTTAGTGACTCTAGTGATTCTGCTGTTAGAGACTTGGCACAGGAAGAAAATGGGAATAGATGCAATCAGGAGATAAACACCAAAGTCCACCAGGTTCCACACTTGAGCAGACCATGGAAAATAAATCTGCTTGTCCCATACAAGAAAGAAAGAACTGTAAAGAAAACTGGATGTACACTAAGGAACTTCACCCTCTGAAGATCCTGGAAGCTAATATGTTCTGAATGTAGGAAATTCTGTAGGTTTCTGTCAAGAGCATTTTCCTGCTCAATTGTACTCTTTTCTCCACATCTCACTGTGGAGATTTGCTCACTACTTCCTCCTCTCTTCTTACTTCCATACCTCATGTGTGTCATGGGCCCTTGCTTTCCCTCACTGTCAAATAACATTTTATTTTATATTGCCAGAGTCAGTGTTGTTCATACTCAGTCTTTTTCTTTTACTGTTGAGAAAGAGAACACAATTCAAACAACAAAAATAATTGGAAAATCCAGATACCATCATTGAATTAAGTAGGATGAATATGATGCCCCAAACTCTCTTTCCCTGGAAACCAGTATCTTCAGTGTTCATTACTAGAATGATCTGAGGATTCTTCTGGAAAACTTAGTATTTGCCTCCAAAGTAATGATGATAGTGGGAAATAAAGAGGAGGGATATTGTTGCCATGGCTTTGAAGTATAGCATGTAACCACCCTTGTTATTTTAAAACACTTGTAAGTAACAAACACGTCACACTGACATTAGCCAGACCCCAAGTCTCTATATCTCCACTAAATTAAGTGAATTGAGAGCAGCTATCCAGAACCTGTATGATTCACATTACCTTTTACACTTCCACTCAAAAATATTTTATTTAATGTGTTCTACACTTGGCCTTTGCAAACTGCATTATTTATTCTACTCAAAATCACTGTCATAATTCCAAGATAAGGTCACATGTGTGGAGCTCAGGAGAGACATTTAGTTGATGTTTTCCTCGTAATTTGAAATCTCAGTGTTTACTGATGTTTAATACAAAGGGAAATGTTTTGTATATGGCCTTAATCTACCAGGATGCAATCATTAATTATGAATATTAACTTTTCCCCTACGTTTGAAAACATCTTCTTAAAAGATGATGTTTTATTTATTCTTTGACACTCTCATACAATGTGTTTTGATCATAGTCATACATCCTTCCCACTCAGCATCCCCTATCCATTCAAACAGAGCTTCTGAAAAGATAATCAGTTTTTCTGAAATGAAACTTTTATTCCTTTGTTAGCTTTTGTTTACTATATTCTTTGACAAGCTGTCTATTTTTTCCAATTATGCACACACTGTATGTAATTTACTTGTCTGGTTGTGTTACCTAAATGTTTAAGTTCTGTGCTGTACATAATAGACAGAAGGGACACATTGCATTTTTCCTCATCATCAGGGGACATTTCTGATATTGTCCATCAAATATGTTACCTCAAACTTATTAAATATGATCTTATTAAAAGTTTTTGTGAGAATTTTGGAGGAATGGCTATGTCATAATAAAAAATATTGCTTCTGTCATGGTCTCTGCATTTAATTGTAATGTAGGACGTTGATTTTTTTTTAATGTCAAACAGATGTTACAAAACCTTTCCATATATTCACAGGGCTTAATTCTGTTTACATATTACTGGCTAATGTTACATTACACATTGGATGGGTATCATTGAGTTCTAATGGAAGATAATAATCAAAATTCACCATGAGAAAATGTCTCATACTGCGCAGGTAAAGGGTGGACAAAACTCCACAGACACAGTTTCAGTAGGGAGCTTATAGAACCACCTCTACATATGTTATCTATTGCTGGTGAAATATGATAAATATATGTTATTAAGGATGTTTGAATTTTTATTTTTTTCACCATTTCATACATTGATATAATGCATTTACTCATTGTTCCCCATTCTCCTATTTTGCACTTCACTCCTGCACCATTCAAAATCTTTTTCTCGAGAGGACTCCCCTGACATGGTTTTGTTTTTGTGTGTGGTCCATTGAGTTTAGTCAGAGCTACCTGGCTGAGCACAGGAAAGAGGTTATTTTGTGGAGCATGGACAACTCATCTGTGGTACTGCATTGAAGTAAAGGACTGACTCTCTCACAATGACCATTAATTGCCAATGGTGTCTCTGGAGAAGTGCATTTTACATTGATTATATTTATTTATTATCTTTGAGATATAGACATTCATTTAATTTCTGTAAAATGTTTTTATTTTATTTTATTTTGATTTTTCGAGACAGGGTTTCTCTGTGTAGCTTTGCACCTCTCCTGGAGCTCACTTGGTAGCCCAGGCTGGCCTCGAACTCACAGAGATCCGCCTGGCTCTGCCTCCTGAGTGCTGGGATTAAAGGCATGTGCCACCAACGCCCAGCCAGAATATCAGGCCACAGAATCCCTCTAGTCACAGGACACCCTGTAAATCTCTGCCTCCAAAATTACCTTATATAAAACCTACCTTTTCTCAGTTCCTTGCTACTTCTCAATGAAAAGAAGGAAGTTATCCTCCTAGAATTTCCCTTCCCAATAAATCTCTTGTGAGAGTATTGTTTTTGTTTGTTTGTTTTTTTGTTCTTTTGTTTTTTAAGATTTTGTGGCATTCCTTGGCTCCCAATGCCAGGATTCATTTCCCAGTAGAGCTGTAACACTTGGACTGGAGAAACCTTCCTCATGTTGGAGTAGAGCTATAACACTTCAATTAGTGAAGCTTTTCATCTTAGAAGTAAAACACTTTCCGTGGGCCTACCATATGGGCTCTTCTGTATCATGTGCTTAATTCTTAGAAATTAATGTAATACCAAGTGCATTTGCCATATTGCATGTGGTTTTAAGACATGATGTTTGGAAGTTACAAAATTTGATTAAACTTATTGAGTGAATGCTGTGTCATATTAAAATTTCCATTTCCTTATAAGTTATTTTAGCTTGCTTTTGGATAGGTCCTGTGGGTGTCTTTTTAAATAGATGACAGACACAATTGAAGAAGACTTCCAGAAGAAGACTTGAAGTTTTGACAACTGCTAACTAAAAAAAGTCAGAGGATCCTGGGTATGAAAGTGAACAGTGTGCACTCAACCCAACAATGGTCACAAGAAGTCCAAACCTTTCCCGCATATGGCTGGTTGAACTTACAAATATCATG
>CABHPQ010130927.1:0-13672 GCA_902168405.1 Peromyscus aztecus | reverse complement strand
CTCAGCCATGCTTCCCAAGGGGTGCTAGGGACTCAGCCATGCTTCCCAAGGGGTGCTAGGGACTCAGCCATGCTTCCCAAGAGCTGAGGCCCTTATTGCTGCCTTGCAGTGATTATGGGTAACTATGTGGTACCAACTAAAGAGAAGGGACTCTTGGATAAAAGCCAGGCTCTTGGCTCTTACCCTCAGAGCAAAGAGTGGAAGTCACACATCCCTGTGCTTACAGAATCACTACAGTTAATTGTGGCATCATAAATTAAACGATGCATTCAGTGCTGGTTAGCTCTTGGCTGAGGATTTTAATAAGATGATCTGTGTAATGGCTCCATTGCATTAGATGCACAGGAAGCCCCGGGTTTGTGTTGCCCTATACTCTTGGCCATCAGTGTTTCCAACTGAATTCTGCTCCTCCATCCAGCACGGTTGATTCAGAATCCTGGTTAGCCCTTTAATACACAGCAATACGGTTATTCGGTTTCTTGTGTTCTTTTATCTGTAGAAAAGAAAGCCTAGAAAATAAAAAGAACAACAAACCAGAAGTCAACCAGATAGCCAACAGTGACAACAAGGTATTTTTTCCAGAATAACTTCTCTGTGTTTCAAAGTGATTCTGTTGGTGTCTCCATCACTGACCACTTACACCGTGAAAGCGTCTTTGAATGTGATATTTTACTGTGAAAAATAGAGCCTACCATTTGGACTGGGGATTCTGGTTGAGTTAGAGAGGGAGCTGATTGACTAACATTTCACCACAGGGTGTGGATACTACAGCAATTGGACTACTTGTTTTATTTTGAGTTGCAACTGTGTGGTCAGACATAACCCATGGTTACAATTATGTTAGTATCTTCTTAGTAAGTGTTAAGGCTGGGTTTTTTAGTAGTCACTGTTCCCAGAGATGACCTTAGAGTCCAGGTGGTCTTGGAGGCTTCGAGGCTGCACTATCAGGCTTCATCACACTTATGACAGCTCTGGATATTTCTGTTATGTGTTTGTTCATGAAATGGATAAACCCCGAGTGAGTGACAGTTGCATGTCAAACACTAGACTACCTCCATGGAGTTCACAGTCTGATTGAGTGACAGGAATCTAAATATGGTTATCACACAGTGTACGTGCCTGCACTGGAATGGCCGAAGGACAGAACCATGGGCAGTGCCCACTGTGACCTGGGTGGTGGCCTGTCTCTTACCTGCTCCTGGGCCTTTTGGCTGAAGCAGAATCTCCATCTATCATCTCTGCACATGCACACACACACACACACACACACACACACACACACACACACTTGCATAAGAGCCCTCGTACTGCTGAGTGGCAGAGTGGCCCTCTGGCTTTGGCCCTCTGAAGTGCATTAAGTCAGCATTCCCTCTCTGTTGTCCTAGGTTACAATTGATGACTATCAGGAAGAGACTGAAGACAAGGACCCTTACCCGCCCTGTGATGTGCCAGGTATGTGGGGCAGAGAGGCCCAGAGGTTTGGAGATAGAGGGGGAGGGGTTGTCACACGGGGGCTGCTGAGGCCACCAAGGCCGTGGGCCCCATTGTCTTGGAGAGCAGTTAGCTCTGTTTTCCCCCAAAGTCACAGGCAGCACAGAGGGACTTAAATCCCAGGTTGTGGAAGAGGAAGATGGACTGGTAGGCACAGCTTTTGCTTGAGAAGTGGTTGTGGGGTGTCAAAGCCTGAGGGTAAGCATGGCTGTAACTGGAAATCCAGTTTTTCTGACTGAAACTGAGCAGATGTTGGGAGGTTGGCAGCAAGGCTCTCACTATGTCTGTGGCCATACTATGCCCTGGAGGACGCCTCCTCCCCATACTCCACAGCTAAGTGCAGCCGACATGGATGGGCGTGCCCCACCCCCATGCACATGCAGCCCGTATTCTGAAGGAAAAGGAAGGTTTTTAGTTGGTAGATGTTGTTAAAGTTTAAGCTGCATTTTAAAGTGAACTTGAGAACAATAATTCAGACCCATATGTAATCTTTCACACCTATAAAAACTGTTCCATTTAAAGTAGGTGAAGAGGAAGAGGAGGAGGAGGAGGAAGAGCCCGAGGTTCCTGCTGGTCCCCGTCCTCGCAGAATCTCAGAGTTGAACATGAAGGAGAAAATTGCACCCATCCCCGAAGGAAGTGCTTTCTTCATTCTTAGCAAGACCAACCCGTAAATACTGCCTTCCTCGTCTCTTTGCTGCTGTCTCTCTCTCTACAGTGACTCTTGAGGGGGGTGGGGGTGGGGTAAAGGACAGTGGTTCACAGCCCCCTTCTGCCCCTGAGTGTTCCTGGACTCCACAAGTTCCCTTCAGCCCTGCTCATCTTCCTGGCCTTGGCCTTGCATTTAGCCCCAGGAAGTGTTCTGTTCCCTTGTGGGTGGGACAGAGTCCTGGGAGGAGCCTGCTCCAGAGTCCCCACCCCCACAGCCCCCGCCTGGGAACAGCAATAGGGCAGCGACTAGCTCAGTAAGACATTATGGTGGAGTCCATGGCTCTCCTGGTGTGTACACTGGCCACCTCTAGCACCCTTTCTTAACAAGTGGATCTTGTCTTAAGATGCTTTATGGGATGAGAATTTTGTAAGCAGGTTCTGCACAGCATCTTCGTTTTCAGGTCCCATTTAGGTGATTTTTTCCCCCCTGTTGAGTTTTATGGTATTGCTCATGATGCTTTATAGGCTCTAAGCATTTGATTCAGCACTATGAAACTGTGCTTAAAATAGCGTCTCTCATATTAAAATGATAAGGTGCTCACCAGGAACATGGTAATGACTCATACACTGGGGAGGAAGAAGTCTATTTACTAGCTGGTTTCTAGGTTTAAATCATCCGGGATTAAGTGGGCTGCCAGGGGGATGGGTAGCTCCTGGAAGGGTTTCTAGAAGAATTGCAGAAGTAGTTCTTGGCTGTCAGAGAGGAGTACTGTGTAATTCACAGGCCCTGCAGAGACTCAGGTGGGAAGCAAGGCAGGCTGGAGTCCTTGAAACATGACAGCTTCATGATCTTTTACAAAGTTAATTTGTTGGAGTTATGTGTGAATGGCAGGGGGGCACATGTGTCCCTCTGCATAGAGAGGTTGGAGGACAACTTTACGGATGTGGTTTTCTCTCCCCTTTGTGTTAGTTCTGGGATCAAACTCAGGTTGTCAGGCTTGCATACAAAGTCTCTACCTGCCGAGTTATCCAGCTCACCCTGATGATCTTTATACAGCTCCTCACTGAGCATCCTTTAAAAGGGAAACAATAGAAAAGACTGCGACACTGGTAGTGTTGCCTGTAGTCCATAGCTTATGGATGTGTATGGGAGGAATTGGTCCATTTTTCCAGAGGTCGAGAGCACCCCTGCCCTCATTGTCTTGGAAGGTTTTCCCCAGGCCCAGCTACTGCATTGTGCAAGCCTTCCAGGAAGTGTTCAATGCTGAGTAGCCCAAGATGGGGACACTTGAAGTGAGGAGTCACCGTCATATAAAGGTGACTCTTAGTTTTGAAAAAAAATAACTCTTTAAATCTGAACATTGAGAGAGTAGGGTGTTCTGACCCAGCCTCATGGCACCTCAGAGGAACAGGAGAGATTCTGATGGACTCCAAGAGCCATCATGAAAGACTTGGATCTGGGTTGAGAGACCCAGCTGCCCTCCTCGCTTCTCAGGGTTGCAGGATTCAGTGAGAAACCCATCACAAAGTGCAATGAGATCTTTACATGTGAACAAACAATTCCACAACTTTTGCTTCACCTCTAAGGAGTACTTGTGGATCAACTATTGGATTAAAAATAAGACATTTATGGGCCAGTGAGATGACTGAGTGGGTAAAGGTGCTTGACGCGAAGCCTGACTGCCTGAGTTCAGTCCTTTCATATCCATATGAAAGGAGAGAGCTAACTCCCAAAAGTTGTCTTTTGAACTCCACATGCACAGTGTGGCATCTGTGCCTACACACACACACACACACACACACACACACACACACACACACACACGAGAGGAAGGGAGGGAGAGGTGGGAAAAGAGAGAGTGAGAGTAAACAGAAGTAATAAAGTGTTCTAAAAATAGGACATTTATGACAAAATTTCCAGACAGCAGGACTTCACCAGCTCTCTCTTGTTGCTGGTCACATTTGTAAAATGGTTCCTTTGGGGATAAAGAAGGGAATGTGTCCTGTTCTTTGTGTTAGAATAAAAACTTGGGGCCAATTAAATTTGACAGTTGAGTGGAGCAGAGAATGACTCACAGGTGGAGCAGCCCCAAGAGCAGAAGGCCTTCCCTGAGCTTTGCTCTGCAGTGTGGAGATGTCATCACGGACAGAACTCCGAAGTGAGAGAGCCGACTGGTCTGGCCACAGCACCACCTGGGCCCAGCCGTTGGTTACAGGAGTGTTTTCCTATGTTAGACCTCCAGTTAGTTTGCAACTAAGTTGGGTTGTACATTGTTGTGTAGTTTACTCAAGAGACTTAATCTGGCCCAGTTTTCTTAAATTAGTCAGGCTTTGTGCTGTGGTAGAAAAAAATTAGCGGTAGACATGCCTGGAAATCTACCCCTGATCCTTCCTAGCTTTGTTACCTTAACATTCTTTCATATCCATAAACCTCAGTCTTCTCATATTTTTATTATTTATTTTTATGTGTATGATTGTTTTGTTTGCATATATGTGTATGTGCTACATGTGTGCAGTGCCCACAGAAGCCAGAAGAGGGCATTAGAGCCCCTGGGACTGGAGTTACAGAGGGTTGTGAGCCCTTGTGTGGGTGTTGGGAACTGAACCCAGGTCCTCTGGAAGAGCATCCAGTGTTCTTAACCACTGAGCCATCACTCTGTCCCCGGTCCCATCTTTCATCTTTTGGAGGACAGTAACCTCATGTGTAAGGATTGGATGAAATGGTCTCTGTAAAATTCCTGACACAAAACTGCTCACACCACAAGGCTTTGGTGGGGCAAACTGTGGGCCACACTGTTCTTCCTGGCAAGGAAACAAGAGCAACTTAGCCTTTGGCCAGCCTCCTCCCGGTGTCTCCCCCAAGAAGCCCCACACCCTGGAGGACTCAGGCCTGTGTCCATGCAGTGCTTTTCTCAACAGGATCCGTGTGGGCTGCCACAAGCTCATTAACCACCACATCTTCACCAACCTTATCCTGGTCTTCATCATGCTGAGCAGCGCCGCCCTTGCAGCCGAAGATCCCATCCGCAGCCACTCATTCCGGAACACTGTAAGCCTCTGAGAGAGGAGATGTGGGTGGGACTACCCTGGGGGTCAGCCCCAACCTGTTTGTGTCAGGGGCCATCCTGGATATAGGGCCCAAGCACGGGAGCCTGGGGCTAGAGCTTCTTAGTATGTGGTGCCAGGGACCTGCTTTCTCTGGACCAAGCTGATGGAGACCTCTGCAGTCCTGCCAAGTTTCTTCATGAGTCTCTTTGTCCTTTCTTCTTACATTGAGGTTTCCCTTTCCCCATTAGAGGTGCAGTGATGGCTCCTTAGAGGTTTGGGTCTAAGGGGAGAAGGTGAACTTGAGCCCCAGCATGCCATAGGTCCAGGACCTCTGCCCTTGGGTTAGTGAAAAGAGTTCCTTCTTATGTAGCATTTACATGAGGCTGCTCAGCTGCTCCACTGATGAGAAACACGGGTCAGGGAGAAGATGTGAGGGCAAGTTGAAAGGAGCAACAGGTGCTGGTTAAATTTTCAGTTGTTCACCCAATGTCATAGCATGTGGATGGTGCCTCGGATGCCTCTGTGTTAGAAGTTAGTTGTTTCTAAGTTAGTCTTTGCTTCACGATCTCTTTCTTAGCAGTTCATCTAACTCAGTCCTGAAGAAACTTCAAAGACATATTCAGACAGCCTTGGGCCTGTCACGTGACCACCAAGGCACTGCCCTGGAGAGGCAGCAGGGGCACAAGACTGTCAGAGGTGCCCGTCTCTTTCTGCACATCAGATCAATACAGACTTTAGGATTAAGACACATCAGCCAGTCAGTGCCTCCAGCTTTGTCTTGATAACCACACCCTCATACTGTAGCGCCCCATTTCTGGTTCCTGGCAAACCTGTTGTCAATGAGAGGGTGCTGTTAGGAGACAATGAAAAGGACTTTCAGTAGTGCGAATTCTCATTGGTGTAATAATAGAAACCTGGAGCCAGATATTGGGGTAAATGCTGAAAGATCAGAAAAGTAAAAGAGCCAGCCACTAGAGAGACTGCTTACCTCTCAGAATCCTCCGGCTGAAAGGGGCCAAGCTCCTGTCTCCACCCCACCTTATCACATCCTCTCTCTGCCCAGCCATATCACTTCCTGTTTCTTCCTCCTAAGTACTGGGATCAAAGGCATGAGTTCATCCCAAGTGCTGGGATTAAAGGTGTGTGCCACCACTGCCTGGCCTCTAATGGCTAGCTCAGCACTCTGACATCCAGGCAAACTTTATTTGTTTGAGCACAAACAAAATATCACCACAACTTTCCCCTGTGGCTCAGATGGAGATGAAGGCACCGAGCTTGCCTCAGTCTACCCTCACAGACAAGGCTTTGATTTAGAGATTCTCAAGGCTATCTTCATTTAGGCATTCCAATGGAATGAACACCCCTCTGTCATTGAGTTCCATCATGAAAATGAAGCTTGAGGCAGAAAATGTGTTTGGAGACAAATCATGGTATCACAGATCGGGAGCCAATCCAGGCTAAGTGTCTACCAGGAGCGATTTGTGTTTCTTCTTATCATAGCCTCTTTCCCATGCATTTGTTGTCCTGTTTCCCCTGTCTCTTTACAGATGTACCTATGTGTGTGTGTGTTGCTGTTTGAACACTGCAGTGTTTCATTGGAATGGTAGCTGAGTTTTTAGTGAAAGGGAAATAGAAGCTATGTGAAGAAAGTAGTCTAAGAACTTGGATTGGCCCCTGGGCACCATGTCAGAGTGGCTGCCTGAGGAGGGAATAAGGGACAGGGGGTGAAAGCCTGATAGTCCACAGTTACACGGAACTGCTCTAGCAGTGTCTAGGAGCCCAGAAGTGGGAAGTTTTTAGGCAAGGGTGACCTCTGGCGAGAACTGCTGTGGACTCCTCACTTCCGTGGAAGAGAGGTGCAGGTTCCTCTTCTATAGAGGAGAGGCAGTGTGTGCTCCAGCGGTGGCTACAACCAAGGAAGGAGACAGAATGAAAAGAGGAAGCCTAAACGGTCTCTCCAGACCTTCCAACACTGATATCTTCAGCTCTCAAAACCATAGATGGTCCGGCAAGATAACTTAGCAGATAAAAACACTGGCCACCATGCCTGACCACCTGAGTTCAGTCCCAGGGACTTGTGGTGGAAGGAGAGGATTGATAGCTAAAAGTTGTCCTCTGACCTCTGTACATATCCTGTGGTATGTGCAGGTGTCACAGACAGTAGATAGATAGGTAGGAAAGTAGGTAGGTGGGTGGGTGGGTGGGTGGGTGGGTGGATGGATGGATAGATAGATAGATAGATAGATAGATAGATAGACAGACAGACAGATAGACAGATAGATAGAGACAGACAGACAGACAGACATGCAAAAAAGCCACAGCACACTATTTCCATGAGATCAGCACCCAGGACAGGCTTGAGTACTGGCGGTCTTGGCTGCCATCTTTCTGGTTGAGAGGCGTGGGGTCAGCAACACACTATGAGTAACCTTGTTGGAATGATCAGACTTCACTTCCCCTGCCTCTGAGTCTTCATGGCTCTGAAAGAAATCAAGAACTTTGCATCAGGAACTCACAAGACTCTTCTAGATAATAGGTGGTATTCAAGAATGCTGGTAGAGCAGCCTCTACTAAAAATTAAAACTCTAGGTCAGTCTCTTCTTTGCATGGGCCCAGAAAGGCAAGGATCAGTCTTGGGAGAAAGCAGAGTGAGAAATAGAACATGGCAGGAGGAAGACACCAAGTACAAACCATGCCTCACAAACTGAGCCATCCTGGCGTGTGAGGGTCAGGTAGGGAGATCACTTGATAATTAAATTGTCCTGGGTCCACAGGAACATACGAAACTTTCTGATTTGATTTGATGTCATTAGCTTCTATTTATTTATGTTTTAAATATTTAAAATGTTAACCTTTATGGTGCTTGGAATAGATCCCAGGCCTCAAGCT
This sequence comes from Peromyscus aztecus, assembly GCA_902168405.1. Taxonomy (NCBI): domain Eukaryota; kingdom Metazoa; phylum Chordata; class Mammalia; order Rodentia; family Cricetidae; genus Peromyscus; species Peromyscus aztecus. The sequence continues at coordinate 5,593 of CABHPQ010130927.1, read as the reverse complement.
CAGTTAGCAAGAGCCTCTACTACTAGGCTATTCTCTCAGCCTCACCACTGATATTTCTTCACCAGTCTGAAGCACAGCTAGACGGCAGTGTATTTCATTTAGCCAAGTTCAAAACTGCAAAATGTGTATTATTCTCATTCATTAGGGGCTACAGCACTAGTAGTTCACCCAGAGGGGAGGTTATTAACACAGGACTTTCAGAAAGCAGCCCCTGTGGGCCGGGATAGGAGCACGAGAAGCCAGTCGGCCTGAGCAGTAAAGGAAGCAAGGCTCCCCAACTTTTCTTTGTGGTCACAAAGAGGAGCCGTGCATGGGGGAGGTGGGCCCTTCGTGTATCTCAGCCCTCCCAAGGGAGAAGCAGGATTGTCCCGCTTGGGAGAAGGGTCTCTGGCCACAAGTTGTGGGTTCTGCGCATGGGCAGGGATCTGCCACCGCTTGTTGGGGGTGCCTTGTTCTGATTGCCACGTGTTGTACCTTGCAGATACTGGGTTACTTTGACTATGCTTTCACAGCCATCTTTACGGTCGAGATCCTGTTAAAGGTAACATGTTTCTCCTTGACCTCCTCTGCTAATGCAGCCTCAGCGGTAATGGGTGCATTCTTTGCTTCCCTTCCAGGTGCTAGGTTACGCAGACTATGTCTTCACGGGTACTTTTGCGTTTGAGATCATTTTGAAGGTAACGGGCCAGCCAGCCGTGTGACTGAGGCCCGCTCCCGTGCAAGGCACAGGAGAGATGCGTGAAGTGCTTTGAACTTTTTTTTTTTCTTCTGTGATCAAGCTAAACTTTTTTTTTTAACTACAGGATTTTTTTCCCTGTGATCATTCCAATGTGTTTTTGCAGTTTTTCTTTAACCTTTGAGTGCATGTAGGAGCTAATTTGGCTTCACAGTCTAGTTGGAATTATATTTTGTTCTTTAAAAAAAAAAAAAAAAAAAAAAAACCTCTGAGATATATTCACTACTAACAGATACAGCACTCTGCGTGAACTTTCTTCTCCCCTTCCTGACATGAGAGTAAGAGGAAAAGCACTCATGCTATGGCAGGAACCACCCTCTCCTGGCTCCTGGGACTGTGCTGTGGTCCCTGTGTCCTTGAATAGTAACATGCTATTTGCTTGCAACGGGTCTTGCAAGATGAGTTGGGTCTACTTGTGTGGAGATGTCTGTTTTGATGGGATGGGCTTACATCTGCACAGACCGAAAGTGTACCTGAATGTACTGCCCATGCATGACCTAACAGGTGACATCATCGTGTGTGCTGTGTCCCAAATGTGAGCACCCCAGGGGGATGTTCCTTCCTAGATTCTCAGAGGTCTGGAGACACAGCAGAGAGCTCAGAGCCTCCAGGAGTTGGGCTTTCTGATTTGATAGTTACAGCCAATTCCTTGTGGGAAGAAGCTGAGAAATGAAGAGCTTTAACTATAGTTGTCTTTAAAGTATTCTGAAGTTTATGTGCATGCATCTTTTAAAAAGATGTACTTTGTGTTGGGCTACTGGGGACTTGGGCTCCTCACAAAATCTTCTATTGATGAAACCTCAATGTGGACAGGGAGTGGCCACTTTGTGACATTGGTAATGATGAGTTCAAAACCACCCACCCCAAATATGTTCAACTCAGTTTCAAATCTTAGAAGAATTTGAGTTTTCTTGCCTGAATGTAAGCCAGAAAGTTCAGTTTAGTCCTCTGACCATCTCGGCGGAGCAGATTGGTGGCCAAGGCTTATGGCCCTGTGGTAAGGTCTGTGCCACACAGCATGCAGGGTCCCTACCCCAGGTTCTCTTTGCTGCCTCTCCCTCAAGCTGAATTAAGGAGCATTGTTCCACCAGATCTATTAGCCTGGTGACTTGAGATTTTGCTTTACTATCTACCTTTCTGAATTGTGAAGTGAGTGTACATACTCCTGGGCTCTGGGGCCAATGAAATCCTGGGTTATTTAACATTGTATTTTCCCATCTGGAGAACTTGCCCATTGAACTCTTCCCGTGGCCAGCAGAAACCTCACTAGAGCACCCACTACATGCACTCCTGCTGGACAAGCCGTTTAATGTGAGAACGAGCCTGGTTTCCTGTAACAGAAGCCTCTTTGCTTGCTATACCTGATATTGTCGAGTAACTTGACTTGGGAGAGATGGGAATTGGAAGCTGGAGCAACCAGGTTAAAGGGGAAAGGATCCTAGGAGTGCAGGAGCCAGGTGCCGCCTCTAGCTTCCACTGAGAGGGTTTAGTGAAAACTGTGCTCCGTGACCTTAGAGAGGCCAGGCCAGCACCGTACAGGTAAGCTCAGCGGACCAGTGACAGCATTCTCCCACGCATGGTCCTGTGCAGTCTCTCCTGAGGCAGGCTCTTTGGACATGCCAGAGCTCTGTTCTTGTTTGAATTCTGTCATCTGAATAGACCCTGGACTGACCTCTTCAAAAGTTTGCCTTCAATCAGCTGCCCCTTTCCATTTCTTCTGACTTATTTTGAAGTAGGTTCATGGTCACTCAACCCTGTTGCTTAGCATTTGTCTTCCTTCCGGGCAGTCATTAATAAAGTCGTACTCGACTGTCAAGATTTTGTGAAGAGCGCAGGCTTTCTGTTTGGTTGGTTTGGGCCCCTGGAGGGGAGGAGGGAAAAGTAAAGGCCGCATGGTTCTGTTTACAGATGACAACTTTTGGAGCTTTCCTGCATAAAGGTGCTTTCTGCAGGAACTACTTCAATCTGCTGGACATGCTGGTTGTTGGAGTGTCTCTGGTGTCATTTGGGATTCAGTAAGTATTCATGGGGCAGTAGAAAGAATTATACGTAGGGAACTTGAACCTAATTCATTCAAGCTGGGCGCCGTCTGACGATTACAGACAGGATGCCTTAATTTGCCCCACGTCAGAAAATGCTGGGGCCCGTGCTTTCCTATTTCTGTCTTTGTTTGTTTTTCTTGTATCTACTGCTAGGTTGAGTTTATTATTCTCTTTGAAACTGGCTTTCAACAAGAGATGAAAGACATCTTGACTAGAAGAGAGCAAACTGGGGTGCTCTCAAGGCCTGGTCCAAGACTCCGGGCATCCTCTCTCAGGGTGGCGGTTTTCTTTCACTGCAGGAAGAGCTTGGCCTTGGCGCTCTCTCGGGACCCCTTCCACTTCCTGTGTTTGTGGGACACAGCTGCTGTGACCTTTGGGGGCATTTAAGAGTGTCTGGTGGGGCTGAGTGCTTCCTTTTTACCCTGTGCAGTACCTAGGACAGTCAACCATGGTTACATCTTCTGTGACCTCGCTTCACTCTCCTGCTGGCCTGTGAGCGTCTCTGCTCTGGAGCTGCCTGGTAGTACCCCAGTGTGAGCACACATGCACATCACAAGCCCCTTAGCCAAAGGTACCTGGAGAGGACTGTAAGTGGACCACAGTGAAGCCAGTGAACTAGACCCCCTGTGGGAAGAAAGACAGCATCAAATGGCTGGGCTGTCTCTGGGGTGGGGGTGGGGCAGAGAGCAGTGGCTGAAGGAACAGCTTGTCAGTTTTAGGGAAATGGGTAGCAGCAGGAGGAGGGGTGCAGGCCAGAACAGCCTGAGAATTAGCCTGGGGGCTTTGGGCTGCTGCAGGCTGTTTGGGTTAATCAGGAACTAGATGCCCTCTGCCTGAGGGAGTTGACCATGGGGGCAGATAAGGGAAGTAGTGGCTTTTCCTGACAAATAGAAATCCACTTCTGAGGAATGCTAAATTTAGGTTTTTGTTTACTGGGTAGCAATCCTTCTGCTTAGCCGGTCAGAGTCGGGGTGAGCCCAGGCTGTCAGGCTGTGGGTGAGAAAACTGTCCGCAGTACTGTCATTTGAGGGGCCCTGCTTTGGACCTAACAAGGACCAGGGATTCCTGCCTAGAGTTGCCTTCCTTGTCACTTCCAGCTGCTGCCTGGGGAAGGAAGTGCTGGATTGGTTTCCCAGTAGAACCTTCAATCTAGTCTCTTCACAATCAACTGTCCCTGCTCTTTCCAGCTTTCCCGCTTGCACACTTCCTCCCAAGCCTTCTTGCACACTTTCTCCGAAGCCAGGGTTGCAACCACACCCAACGGGTTAACCCAAACAGCCTGCGATAACTTTTAGGCTGTTCTGGCCCACACCTGTTCCCATAAAACTGACAAGGCTTTTCCTGCCACCTGAGGCAACCTGCCCGAGAGGCCTTCCCAGCTGCCCCTAAGGTCGTGCCCTACCTACCTCCCCTTCCTTGGAGGAGCACCCCCACCCCCTCAGTGTGTGCTGCTGAGGGAGGTGTTACCCATCCCTCCTACCAGATCGAAACCCTCTCAGAGGCCAGAAAAGCCTAGCACAGGTCTCCAAACTTAAACACTGAAATCTAAATGTCAGGAAACTAGTGTTTACATCAACATAATGAGGTAAGTCTGTAAATGCCTCTGTAAAGGCAAGCTATGTACCTGAAGTAGAGCCTCTGCCAGGGCCCCCGAGTTCCCTCAGGGGGCAGGAGGCCAGCTTGGTGGCAGAAAGGAACAGGTCCTGCTGAAGTCCTGAAGAGAGACTACGGTTATGTAGTGTCGTCATTCAAGAGATGGTCACATGAAGTAGCTGATCTCAAGGCTTCTATCTGGCCGTAACTCACGTCGCTTGCTTTCTTACCGTTACCTCTGTCCTCCCTCAGATCCAGCGCCATCTCCGTGGTGAAGATTCTCAGGGTCTTGAGGGTCTTGAGGCCCCTCAGAGCAATCAACAGAGCAAAAGGGCTTAAGGTATTGACCCCTCTCCTTTGAAGGGGGCTGGCTTGGGTTGGGGCTGGCTGCATTTGCTAACTGTCCTAGTCTAGATGAGCTGAGACTCCAAGTGGGACCTTTTCCACCAAAAAAGCTGCCTCCGCCTAGCACTGTCATTCTAAAAAGGAAAGATGGCTCAGCAGGTAAGAGCACTTGCTGCCCAAGCGTTGGGGCCTGAGTTCGAACCCCAGGCCTATATAAAAAGCCCTGCATGTCCCTCACACTCTTGTAACCCCAGTGCTATGTGTGCAGTGGCTGAGACACAAGGGGCTTCCTGGTGGCCGTCCTTGCTCTGAGTTCCGTGAGAGACCCCATCTCGAGACTGTAAAGTAGAGGCTGATAGAGCAGGACATACTGTGTCCTTTTCTACTTGTCTCACATGAACAGGCATGCACATGGGGGCCTGTATCCACATAACATGTGTAACACATAACACACGTACACAGCAAAATTACCTTTGCTTTGTTAATTGGAGATGTTGGTCATTATAATTACAATAACAATTTGTTACTTCTTTATCAACAGTATTTCTTTGTGTTTATTTTAAGTTGTAAATCATTCTCATATGGATTATACAGCAGGCCAAAGGGTTGTCGTCTCTATAAGAGTTTTCTGGGAAAGGAGTCTTGTTGAGCCTATGTGCAGGTGGTGTTTCTCTCAGTTAAACCAAACTCTTTAGAGGAAGCCCAAGAAAAGACACTGAAAAAGTGTTCTTGGACTGGGGCTGGAGAGATGGCTCAGCAATTAAGAGTACTGTTTGTTCTTCCAGTAACCACATGGTGGCTCACAACCATCTGTAATGAGATCTGGTGCCCTCTTTTGGCCTGAAGGCATACATGCAGACAGAATACTGTATACATA
>CABHPQ010130926.1:0-17945 GCA_902168405.1 Peromyscus aztecus | reverse complement strand
CTTACACAGCCTTGGGTCAAGGGGAGGGCCTTGGAACTGCCTCAACTGAATGTATCAGGCTCTGCTGACTCCACATGGGAGTCCTTGCCTTGGAGAAGGTAGAAATAGGGGATGGTTGGGGTGAGGAAGGATGGGGGTGGGAGGAGGGAGGAGAGGGGTACCTGTGGTGGGTATGTAAAATGAACAGAAATTTTCTTAATAATAAAAAAGAATGAACTTTTTCCCTTTTATTGAAAATATACTCTTTTCTCACACAGTGTATACTGTTTTTAGTTTCCACTCTCTCAACACATCCCAGTTCCTCTCCATATCCCCTACTATGGGGGCTCCACTACTTTTCTTTCCCTCCTTAGAGAAGAATATGCCTCAAGAGATAACAACAAAATATGAAAAAAATTATTAAGATGAGACAAAAACTAACATATTGTTTGTCGTTGGACCCTCAACACAACAGGAGCAAAAGAGTTCCAAGAACAGACCTAAGAGTCTCATGAAATACTAAGGTAATAGCTGTAATATACGTGCAGAGGACCTGCTGCTGACTCATGTAGCCCTGGGCATGCTGATTTAGTCTCTGTGAGTTCATATGTACCTTGCTTAGTTGATTAACAGGGCCTTGTCCTCCTTGGGTGCTCCATGTTCTCTGGCTCTTATACTGGTTCTGCCTCCTCTTCTGAGGGATTCATGGAGCTCTAAGGGGATAGATTTAATGGAGACATTCCAATTTAGACTGTCCACATTGTAAGTGTTACAGCTCTGGATGGAAATGTATCTCGGCCATTAGAAGCCAGGCAATACCTGTAGGTATTACAGATCTGAAGGGAAAGTTATCCTGGCCACTTGAATCAAAGTAATACCTGAAAGTGTTACAGCTGTGAAGGGGAATGTATGTTGGCCATTGGAAGCCAGGTGATACCTACAGCTCTGAAGGGAAAGTTCTTCTGGCTTTTAGAAGCCAGGTGATACCTACAGCTCTGAAATATCTCCTGGCTGTCAGAAACCAGATAACACCTACAGCTTGGAAGGCTAAGGTATCCTGGTAGGAAGTCAGGCAATACCTGCAGCTCTGTTCCAGTGGGGCACAGTACCCCTTCAGGAATGTTGCAGTTCTGCACATCTCCAGAAGAGCCTTTATGGGCCTGTTCTGCTTTGCTCTACTCTGCTAAGGGAGTTTCCCTGCAGAAATGTAGCAGTTCTGCTCCTGCTCAAGCTAAAGCTGTTACTTACTTCTCTGCCCAGCTCCACTCAGATGAAAGAAGGTTTTCACTCCAACTTCATTCAAGAGATTTATTGGTAGGAAGGAATCCAGGAGTGTAGCTGCCTCTGCCGAGGTGGAAAAAGACAGCTTCAAACTGAACAGGTACAATTTTTTAGGGGCAGCATTTTTCCAGGGTGAAGATTTTCAGGGTGGGAGTTGATTGGATTGGAATCCCTGAGCTTGGATAACCTTAGAAACTGAGTGGAATTTGTGCTTAGAGATTGGTCAGGGTTTGTGCTCATGGATTGTGTGGTTTTTATGCTCTGGAACTGGTTGGTTTTCATACTGAGTTGGTCAGTGCCAGGGTGTATTTCTTTGACTCCTTTTTCTTTCACTGGCCCTTTATAACCTTTTGACTCTGGTTTCAGGGCCAGAGTGTGTTCTTTGGCTGACCTTTTCCCCTAAACACATGGTATCGGTTGTGGGTGTCTACATCTGTTCTCTTCCCATCTGCTGTCAAAGGAAGCCTCTCTGATGATGACTGGATAAGGAAATGATCCATGAGTACAGCAGAATCTAGCTGGATCTGATGCAGAGCCTTCCTCTCTGAGGACTAGACCTTATAGTACTTGAAGATTCCATGCAAGGTGACAACAGAGGAAAACAATTAATTGTCCTACCCAGTTGAGCTCCCTACAAATGGCAACAATGACCAGCATAGAAAGATATCCCTAAATGTGTGAGAGTGTCAGTTATCTTTTGCAGGTAACCAGAAACTGTCTAATTGGACTCCAGAATGCACAAAAGGAGAGAAATCACAGCTGGTACTGGAATTCAATCAGCTGTACATGGATACTAATTTTATGCATCCTAGTGGAGAACCTATAATGGCCCCTTTCCTAATAAAATTTATTTGAAGATCAGAGAACAGAACAAGCCACTAGATTAAACATAGATGCAAGGCAGCAGTAGCACACAACCTTTAATCCTTGCACTCAGGAGGCAGAGATTCACCTGGATCTTTGTGAGTTCCAAGCCACCCTGGACTACATGAGATTGACTCAGTCTAGGAGAGAAAACTGAGCCAGGCAGTGGTAGCACACGCCTTTAATCCCAGTACTGGGAAGCACACACGCCATTAATCCCAGGAAGTGATGCCTGGGCTGGTGTGAGAAAGGTGTGAGGAGACAGGAACTAAGGCTTTTTGGGTAGAGGTGTCCCCTTCAGCTAAAGGCTCTTTTGGCTGAAGCCTTTTTGGCTGAGGAAGTTCATTTGGCTAGAGGTCTTTCGGCTGAGGCTCTTTCAGGCTGAGGAGTTGGTGATGTAAGAGGTGGTGGCTGTGACTTGTTTGCTTCTTTGATCTTCAGGTAAATTTTATTAGGCTACACAATATATCACCACAGGTGGTACGCATGGGAGTGTTCCCCTAGACTCATGCATTGGGTGCTTGGCCCTTAGGGAGTTGCACTTCTCGGAGGTGTGGCTTGTTTGGGTATTTGTGGACTTGTTGGAGGAAGTTTGTCATTGTGGAGGCAGGTTTTGAAGTTTCACATAGTCGAGTCACTCCCATTGTGCGCAGTCTCCTTCTGCTGCATGAGGATCAAGATGTGGAACTCTCAGCTCCTTCTCCAGTTCCATGCCTGCCTGTATAGCACCATGCTTTTTGTCAAGAAATAATGTACTAAACCTCTGAAACTGTAAGCCAGCCCTGATTAAATGTTTTCCTTAGTAAGAGTTGCCATGGCCTCCATGTCTCTTCACAGCAATAAAACCCTAACTAAGATACACAATATGGGGTTTTCAGTCCAACCTGATCTATCTATAACACAACTCCCTTGTTTGAGGTTCAGGGGCACACCTCAGAAAAGGATTGGAAATACTGTAAGAGGCGGAATACAAGGATGTCTACTGTGAGATTGTGTCTTCTATATATTGTGGGGAAGGTACACAAAAGAAAATTCAGTGATATGGCTGCATAAATAGACCTGAAAAATGACAACACCAATTGACATAGCAGGATACATGGGGAAATCTCAAAAGATTCCACTCCTACTTAAAGAGTTCCAGATATTTAATGAGTTCTGAGAGAGGGAGAGTCGGTGTTCTCCAGAGCCCCAGATAAGTAATCTAATCCCACAAGGTCAACCACAAACACGTATGCACATGGGCAACACTAAATGGACCCATCAGATTGCATTTATATACTTATTGATTTATACATAAATATATATGTAATAATAATCATAATTAAAGAAATATCCATGAAGTTGAGAAGGAGTCAAAATCCTAGGAGGAGGTAGAGTGGGAAACAGTTGGGTGGAAACAATGTAATGTAAATACAATATGCATGTAGAAAAATCCTAAAAGAAGTATTTTTAAAAGTTTTAAAAATAAGAATGAAAATGAGAGAGAGAGAGAGAGAGAGAGAGAGAGAGAGAGAGAGAATGAGAAATAGCTACCATGTGAGTGATCATGGAGGGAAGTTGAGGAGCCTCTTCTGAGAATACCCTCCCTTTGTGGGCAGCATCATTGATCCCCAGAACAAAGGGAATGTCTGATCTTTTATAACCTTTTAGCAGTGATGGGCAATTTCATACCATGTGACATAGTTTAGTGTAGTGTAAGTGACAAGGAGCATGGAGGAGCCCAGTATTGTAAACTGAGAGCAGTCAGGTCCCAGCACAGACAGCTCCTACACCCTGTCCTAGAGTGATCTGCAGGAGATGTGGCCTGATTAAGGGTGTGGGAATCTGGCCTAAAGCTGCAGACCTGTGTCCTGACGCAAAGGTGAGGTGACCATGCATTGACAGTGGATAAGAGGAGGGGATCTTAGAGAATAGATGGAATTTCCTAAGATAGGAGCTTGAGAGGGGACTCAGAGTTTGTGCTTGCAGAGTACAGAGAGGGGACATAGGGGGACAGCAGTTCAGCAGCAGGAAGCTCTTGGTGAACAGGAAGCTCTTGGTGAATAGGAAGCTCTTGGTGAACAGGAAGCTCTTGGTGAACAGGAAGCTCTTGGTGATCAGGAAGCTCTTGGTGAACAGGAAGCTCTTGGTGAGCAGGAAATGTTAAAAAGAGGGGGAAATGCCAGATTGTTCCCTACTCAAACTTAATCACCATTGGCCATTGTATTTTGAAGATGACTGCTCCCAACTATGATAGGGTGATTCTCTAAGTGATAGTACAAGGCACTTGCTGCTAAGGCTCACATGCTGAGCCAATCCCCAAATCCTACATGGTAGAGGGATAGACACAACTCCCTCATGTCTTCTAACCTTCATACCTGTACAGTAGGATTTTCCCATTCACAGACCAAGAAAATGAAAAAGGAGGGCTGGGGAGATGGCTCAATGGTTAAGTGCACTTGCTGCTCTTCCAGTGAACCTGAGTTCAGTTCCCAGGATCTATGTTAGGTAGATTCACAACCAACCTTCTGTGACTCCAGCTCTAGGGGATTCCACAAAATCCCCTGGCCTCAGAATGCTCCTCCACAGTTTGTACATAAGCATATGCATATATGAAAGTAAAATAAATTTTATAATAATATAATAATAAAATAAGAAAGATATGGCCTAGGGACTCTCGAGGTAGCAAATAGAGAAGTCAAGTCTACCCACAAAGTGCTCTTAATTGTGAGCACATCTGAAAGCAGTCAGGTTGAACCATTCAGAAACCTGAGAATATAATTCCATACTGGGTGAATGATTTCTTCAGGAGCACTAATTGAACTGAGGTCATGTCACATTGCTTTGCTCCACTAAATTCTGTAGAACCACCCAGACACTCACAGAAGCTAAGGGATGAACACACCTGCTTAGGAAACAGGCCTAGCAATCCATGAAATGCAAAGGGACCAAGATTCCTCTCTCTTCCCTCTAGACTTAGGCTTTATATATTTTTAAAAGAATTTTACATGGTTTGTTGATGTTCATCAATGTTTTGCCTGCATGCATGTCTGTGTACCACCTGCATGTAATGCATGCAGAGTCCAGTAGAGGCATTGGCTTCCCTAGAATTGGAGTTAAATGTTATGGTGAGCCACCCTGTAGGTGCCGGGAATTGAACCCATATCTTCTGAAGAGTATCTAATGCTCTTAACTAAGAATCCTTTCTTCTATCTAGCTTTCAGCCTTACTTTCAACTCTCTGGTACCCTCCCCATACTGGTTAACTCACTGTTGGGCATCACTGTTAAGAATCACTGTTGCACAATGCAGCTGAAGGTGAGAATAGTCTATTATTAGTTCATTTTGTCTTTCTTTTTTGTTTTTCAAGGCAGGGTTTCTATGTGTAGCCATAGTTGTCCTGGACCTCACTCTATATAGCCCAGGCTGGCCTTGAATTACCTGCCTCTGCCTACTGAATGCTGATATTAAAGGCATGTGAAACCAATGCCTGGCATTCTATTTTTACTCCTTAGGAATGGAAGTAAAAGCAAAAAAGTAAAAATTTAAATTTTTTTATCAGTATGAAGAAAGTTTTACTGATGAAAAGGGGCAACTGTGGTCAATATTTATGGACATGTCAGCACTAATGACTATCAATCGATGCTTACTGGGGTCTTCACATAGTGGCAAAGAGACAATACACATCAATGGATTTTTGCTGTTTTCAACAACATTCCAATGGACACATGCTATTTTTAAATTTTTATTTCATTTTATTTTATTTTTAGCCCACACTAGGGTTTAAGCAGTTAGTGCAGGCATACTCAATGTAGACCAATTGCAATGTCAATCTTTTATCTGAATCCACCCTGCTGATGTGTGGTGGGGCAACTCACCCAAAGGAACAGAAGAAGCCCAGATTGTGTAAATCTCACCATAAATGTAGCCCTAACAAAATCCCTGGGACTCAGGGAGGGTCTAGATGAGGGAACTATGGATTCTTATTAGGGCAGAGACCCACCACTAGGACATCCTGGCTCCAGATCATTGTCCCAGAATCCTGACTCCAGGTGAGCTGGTGAGTGTGGGCAGGCTTGGAATTTGACCTGTTAGAGTTAACAGAGAAGAATGATTTAACAGCTGTCTGAATCTCCTAGCTCATGGAACCAGCCCATGTTGTCATGAAAATCGAAGTCAGTTTAGGTCACCTGGGCATGTCCCACGGGGTCTCAGCATGGTGAGCACAGTTGCACAGGGGCCCAGGTACTTAGCCAACTTTTCTGATGGGCTTCTGAGACCTCACAGGAATGTCATGATCCCCAAGGGAATGGACAGAGGACAGAGGTCCTCCTGAGGACTACATGTCCTCAGGCAGTAAGTCTAGTGAACTCTCTCCTGTAGGTAAATAATAACAGACATGGCTGATGTGGACAGCTGACCTGTCCCACTGTCAGGTCCTCATTCATATTTAGCCTACCTTACTGCTATGGCAGCATTCATTTACCGTATATGATATCACTGATATTGAGCCACAGAGAACGCAGCGGTCAAATGAGGCTCACACAGATCACGACTGGCAGATGTGAAGCACCAGCTGTCTGTCTGCAGCTACATATCCAGTGTCTCCACTCTAGAGGCCTTCTCAGGTGTCTGTGGAGGGGGAGGAGCTGTTTTTCAGAGACGTTAATCTTTGTCATCAGCAGCTCGAGGGGATGTCTGGTCCAGGAAATGAAAACAAATGGATGGTTAGATTTGACTCTAAAACTAAGCCACTTGCCTCTGGAGAGTTTCTGTAGAATTTTAGGTCTCCCCAGCCCATTTATTGGACAGGAAATGATGTGTTTTCTTGTATGTTGCTAAAAGATATGACTTAAATTTATCCCTTCCACTAGATACTGTATGTAGCACAGGGACTTTGTGCTGAAGCAGTTACTGAATCAATCAATTTTAGCATCTGCCTCTCATCTTACCCTATTGTGCTCTTTATAGAAATAACCCTTGCAGTGACTGGCCTTAGATATGGGGCATTACTAACAATAGTCACATATAGAATGAATTAGCATCCCAAATCACTAGCCAAGATCTGTCAAACACAACCGTTCCTTTCAGCCAGAGTCCTAGCAAGTTCTTGCTCGTTACCTTTACCAGTCAGATCCACCTTTGAAAACATTCACATGCAAGGGCTGGAGTGATGGCTCAGTGATTGCTTTCATAGAGGGCCAAAGTTCAGTTCTTAGCACACACATGGCAGCTCATAACCATTTATAACTCCAGTTCTAGGGGATCCAATGTCCTCTTCTGGCTTCTGTGGACAGTAGATTTGTTTGTGGTCACAGTTATATATGCAGCCAAAAATGCCAGGCACATAAAGAAAAATAAAAGAAAGAAAACAGCCACTGGCATTTCAGGAAATATCTCTATGTGTTTCCTAACTGTATGAGACAGGACATTGCTGGCTAGAAACAAAGCAATGGTTCTGTTTGAATCCACTATATCTCCCATACTATAAGTACACCTGTTTACTTACTGTGCCAAGGTGTGTTGGTTTTGATAGGTATGGCCTCATAGACTCATTGTTTGAATGCTTGGATGATAGGATGTGGCCTTGTTGGAGGAAGTGTGTCACTACTGGGCCAGGCTTTGTAGACTTATATGCTCAAGCTAGGTGTAGTGTGGTACACAATTTCCTTCTGCTGCCTCAGGATCAAGATGTAGAACTCTCAGCTCCTTCTTCAGCACTGTGTCCTGCCATGATGATAATGTACTAAACCTCTGAAACTGTAAGCCACCCCCAATGAAATGTTTTCCTTAAATTAGATGTTATAGGAATTGCCATGGCCATGGTGTCTCTTCACAGCAATAGAAACCCTAACTAAGATACAAGGTTACCTGTTATGACTGGTCAAGGAATTAATCAGGTTCAGGTTGGAGGGACCATGGCAAGACTGAGGCTGTAACTATTTTGTTGAGAGCAATCAGACTTATCATACCCTTATCAGAAGCAGAATATAGTGTCAATTGACGGTATCAATACAGTTGTAGTTGTCAGCATACAATGATATCTCCAGGTTATTCAGGGTACTGAAGATTAATGTCTCAGACCAACTGTCCTTTCAAACTATATGCTTCCTTGACTTTTAAGGGAACATAGAGAACATAAAATGGTCTGAATGCTTCACTGCCTGAGGGAATGCCTCAGTTTCTCAGGAACTGAGATTCACAAATATAGGATAAATATTTGAATTTGTCAAATGCAAATGGACTAGACATCATTGATATATTTATTGCCTGTATATATTGTATATAGTTATTGTACTTATTGTACATATTTTTTCTTATGTTAGCTATAAACATTTTTTAATTTTAGACAAAAAAGGGGAAATGTGGTGATATTTTATTTGTGCTCTAACAAAAAAAGCTTGCTTGAAAATCAGAAGGAGGAGCTAGCCACTAGTTAAGTATAAAGGTCTGGAGGCCTGTACAGACAGACAGGAAATGATAGAGCTGGGCGCAGAGAGGAAGTGATAAGGTGGGACGGAGAGAGGAGCTTGCTCTCTTTTGGTGGAGGATTTCATAGGGGTAAGAACTAGTGCCTTTCTCTGCTTGTCTGATCTTTCAACTTTTACTCCAATATCTGGCTCTGGATTTTTTATTAATAAGACCGTTTAGCAATTTGTGTTGCACACTTATGTTTGGTGTTTTCCATTTTGTTCCCTTAGTCTATACGTATGTTTTTGTGCCAGTGCCATACTGCCTTTATTACTATAGCTATGTAACATTTTGAAATCTGTAATTGTAATTTCTCCAGAATTGTTCCTTTTTTTTTTCTCAGAGTATTCTGACTACCTGGAATCTTTTGCAGTTCCACATGAATTTTAGGAATTTTTCTATTATTATAAAAAAGAAAATGGAGGTTTTGTTTGGGATTACATTGAGTCTGCAAACTGTCCGGTTAGAATGTTCATTTTCACAATATTAATTATACCAATCCATTAGCATGGGTTGTTTTCCATTTTTTTCTGCCTTCCTCAATCTTTTGCTTCAGAGATTTAAAGTTTTCATAGTAGAGGTCTTACACCTTCTTGGTTATGTTTATTCTTAGTCTTTCTGAAGCCAATGTGGATGGGAGTTTGGTGACAATATTTTCCCCAGTGTGCTTTGTGTTGGTGGAGACAGAAACCACTCATATTTGTAGGTTGGTTTTGCATCCTGGCACTTTGCTGAAATTGTTGATTGCTCCTGGAAGTTTTCTTGTGGAATTTTGTGGTCTTTTCTGAATAACAGAATGTCATCTGCCAATAGGGATAGTTTAACTTCTTTTTCCCTGTTTATATGCCTTTCATTTCCTTCTCTTCTCTTATTTTCCATCCATTGCTTCCAGCACAGTATTGAAGAGGAGTGCAGATAGTGGACAACCCTGTCCTGTTCCTGGTTTTAATGAGATTATGTCAAGATTTTTCTCTTTTTGGATGATGTTGACTGTGGCTTTATCATATGTAGCCTGTGTTATATTGATGTATTCTCTCCCATCATCCAGGACATTTTCCATGAAGGCATTTTAGACTTTGTCAAAGTCTTTTTCTATATCTTTTGCAATGATTATGTAGTTTATGTTTAAATGTGGTGCATATAACCAGTGAAATTATTCAGTTGTAAGAAAAAAGAAAGCATAAAATTTGCAGGTAAATGAGTAGAACTAGAAAATACAATGACTGAGGTAACTGAGACCAAGAAAGCCATATATTCTTTCACATTTGCAATTTCAGTAACCAAGAAAGCCAGAGAAAGTAGGAAAGTAAACTGAGGCAATGGAAGTAGGAGGAGCATTGTACAGATGGTATAAATGAGGAATTGAAAAAGGGGGGGTTCGTAACTAGTGAAGGTGAATGAGAAGAATAAATAACATTAACAATGTTTGAAAAGTTATGGGGACTCATATCATATTATTATATTATATTTACCTAAAATTACATCATATATATTTAAATGAAGTTGTACTACTTGGGATGAGAATGCTCCCCACCAAGAGCCATCAACAAAGAGAAACCTAGAACCAGGGATGAGAAACCTCCTTTCAAATTTTGGGTCAGGTTAGTCCAAGAGAGTCCACAAACAATATAGGCTATTGCTATTGACCTGGGTTGCCTTCTAGAAATGAAGAAAGGTCCTTATTATGGAAGACATGCTGCACTAATAGGACACAAGGCTTTGAGGATTCTATCTAGATCTGACACATCTGTCTTCTCCCTGAAAAATAGATCTTATAGTAATTGAAATTTCCATAAAAGCTGGAAACAGAGGGAAACAATCAGTATTCCTAATCAGTTATGATGTCTACAAACCTCAGTAATAAACAGCATATGAAAATATCCCTAAAGTTGTAAGAGTGGCACTTGTATCTTGGACTTAACCAATAACTGTCTAATTAGATGTAAGATCCACTTGACAGGAGAGAAATCATTTCTGGTATTGGAATCATAGAAAATTTCAATTGGCTAGTAAAGTCATGGATGCTTCTGGGCAGTATCGTTGAGCAGTCTTCTCACAATCCCCAGCACATTGGAAAGGTGTGATCTATAATTTTATAGGGACAGAGAGGAGTTTCACAACAGCTGTTTAATTCAGTGCAGTGTATGTGACAAGGAACATGGAGGAGTCAGATATTGTAAACTGAGAGTATATGAGTCACAGCACAGAGAGCTCCTACACTGTGTCATAGAGTGAGCTTCAGGAGATGTGCTCTAATTAAAACTGTAGGAATGTGGTCTAAAGCTGCAGGTTTGTGTCCTGACACAAAGTTGTGGAGACCATGCCTTGCCAGGGGATGGAATCTCAGATTATGGCTGAATTCTTCAAAGAGAGGAGCTTGAGATGGGACTAAGGGTTTGTTCTTACAGCCTGAAGGGAGAGGACGGAGAGGGACAGATGTTCAGTAGCAGGAAGCCCTTGCTGAACTGGAAACAGTAAGGGGAGGGCGAACCAGATTGTTTTCTAGTCAAAGTTCATTATCATTGGCAATGATTTTCTGAAGATTGATGTTCCCAACTATTACAGGGTTTCCCTTTAGATAAAAATAAGAGCAGGGAGGGCTACCAAAATGGCTAATAGGTAAAGGCATTTGCTTCTAAGCCTGTCATGCTGAGTTTAATCACCAGATTCAACTTGGTGTAATGGGAGAACCAAGTCCCTCATGTCCTTTATCCTCCTTATATATACAGTAGCATTTTCTTACCCATGCATTGACGTGTGAATGAGTAAACACACACAAATTCTCTCTCTCTCTCTCTCTCTCTCTCTCTCTCTCTCTCTCTCTCTCATACACATACATAAACTACGAAAGTAACTGTAAACTAAAAGTCAAGCTGTTCTATTACACGATTTTGTTATCTACCAACATGAGATACATTCAAGTGTCAGTGCCCTTGTATAATCATTCATTCATTCATTCATTCATTCATTCACTCGTTCATTCATTCATTCATCCACAGATGTCTCACCTTTTTCTAGGCACTGGAACATCCCAAAACAGCAAGGATGTTGTGTCCTATCAAAGCCCTAGTTGAAGTGGATTGGCAGGCAGACAGGCATTTAGAAGGTGAATTCAGTGGTTGACTAGATCCATAAAGGGAAAAAGGAAGAGAATGAGAAAGGGGGGGTTGGTAGATGATCCAGTGTTTAATAGCACTTGTTGATATTCCAGAGGAGGACTTCAGTTCAGTCCCCAGCACCTATGTGAAGAGGAGTCACAACCTCACCCAACTCCAACTCCAGGGGATTCCACACAATCTCTGGGTAACCAGTAGTCAAGTAAGCATCTCCTTCTGAGTTTCAGCTGCACTGTTGCCCAGGCCATTAGCCAGTGGTTCTTGTGGGCTTATGAGACTTCACAAGACAGTCAGGGGAAGGACATGAGTTCTTCTGATGACTGTATGTGCTTAGGGATTGCTCTCCTGCAGGCAAGTAGTAACAGATGGTGCTGATCCATGCAGCTGTTCTGTTCCAGTATCAGGTCCTTGTTCATATTTGAGGCTACCTTATTTCCATGGCAACACTTATTCACCACGGGTGCTATCATTGGAAAACTGAAACACAGAAACCACAGTGTGTAGATCTGCCTCATTGGTGACAGAGATGATCAGTCCACTGGTGACAGAGAAGTTGTCTATGTATAACCATGTATATATCTTCACCCTGGAGACCTCAAGTTTCTGTGGAGGGTGAGGAGATGTTTTTATCAGAGATGTTAATCTTGGTCATTGCCAACTCGAGGGGGATGTCTGTTCTAGGAAGCGAAACCAAATGGACAGTTAGATTTGACTCTGAAACTAAACTACCTGCCTCAGGAGAATTTATGCAAAATTCCAGGACTCTGCAACCAGGCTGCTGAACAGGAAATAATGTGTCATCTGGAATTCTGCTGCTACTACTGCAGAAAGGCAAAGGACAAGGCTTTACTTTCTTCCTTCCAATGGACGCTGCATCTAACTCAGGGCTCTCTCTGCCCAGGAAATCACTATTTCAAACAACTTTAGCATCTGTCTCTCTCCATACCTCATTGTACTCATTAGAGAAGTAATCCTTTCAGAGATTGGCCTTAGGTCTTGGTATGAGTAACAGTGGTCTCATATGGAAAATGTTAAAGTCCAAAATCCAGAACACCATAGAGGTGTTCTGCCAAACACACCTCTACCTTTTACAGCATTATTTACCCCTGCAAATATCTACCTGGGAGTGCTGGAGAGATAGCTCAGTGGTTAAGAGCAATGATTGCTCTTGTAGAGGACTGAGGTTCTGTTTCCAGGATGCCAATAGCAGTTCCTTAGCAATTTGTAATTCCATTTCCAGGGGATCCAATGGCTCCTATGGCTACTGTGAATACCAGGCATACCTGTGGTTCATACATATACATGCAGTAAAAATAACCAGACACATGGAAACACAGACAGACAGACAGATATTATAAATAAATAAAATAAATAAAAAAGAAAAGAAAAGAAAAGAAAACAGCAACCTATATCAAGAAATATCTCTTTATGGTCCTTACTTGTGAAAGACAGAGCATTACAGGCCAAGACAGTGGTTTTTCTTCAAGCTCACATGGACCCCTTATTTGCCCATTTCCTAGATCATTCTGAGACTCATTTGTCTTTTGGGCACCTGTGTCTCATCTCAATCACCATGAAACACCTGGGAAGATTGGCCCATGTTATGGTCCAGCCTGCTCATTTAGCTGAATGGCAGGCCCACTCCTGGTCTCATGTTTGAGATTTCTATACACACCAGTCCAGAGAACAGTCTAGGGGTAATTCTCAGGGAAGCTCAAAGGGGAGCCTTATTCTGTCCTACCTGTTGGATTTCCTCGAACATTGTAATTTTGGAGGGCACTGGCTCAGGCTCAGCAGTGGACATCAGTAAAGCTAGAGGGACACACCACTCTTTGGTGCAAGGCAGGAATGGGTGAGTGAGGTCCAGGAGAGACAGTGGGCATCTGACTCCAAATCCTGGGTCTGTATCATCATGCTCTGCAGCTCAGCTCACATGTGGCAAAGACTGTTCTACACAGCAGAGGAGACCCACCAGCTCTGAGCACCCAAGTCTTCCTGCACTTGCCTCAGATTCATCTTCTGCCTGGTTCTGTAAGGACAAGGATTGGGGGGTGGATGTTAGAAAGACCAACACTGGTTGAAAGAGGCCTTTGCAAGGGTCAGAGGTCACACAGAGGGCCATTTTCTCTCTGTTGTCTGCACAGCACTGCTACCAAAAGTCACCATCACAAGTGGCAATTCTAACCCAGTGGAGGTTAAGGATGGTAGCCTTAAAGCATGTACATGTTCAAAGCCTCACAGAAGGTGAAAGGCTGAAGCTATCAGAAGGTAACTGGACTCTCACTTTAATAAAAACCACAACCTACACAGGACTCCATGAGTGTAAAACTGGGAACTTAATGAGTGCCACCCAAGAGGCACATTCAACATGAACATTGCCTGTGAGCATTTCTGTTTCATCATGGCTACAACTGCCTAAATGCAGATGTCTAGATCCAGGACACTTGGTCCTTCATAAGTTTGTGACACAGACCCACCACACAGACACCTAGGCTGACCTGTGAATTCTGGCCTATCCCAAACACATGCAGCCATGCCCAGCATTATGCTAGAATGGGCAAGAGGGACTTATCCTGCCTAGAGAGGCTCAGGATGATGGAGATTGGGGCATCTCAGACTTGGCTCAGGGCACACATGTACATTGTACAGTGTATAGTAGGGTTTTTTTGTGTGTGTTGCGCTGGAGATGGATCAGGAATCTTGCATGTTACATGAGTACTCTTGTACTAATCTGCACCCAGGTATGGATGGTGGGACCTGCTCAACTAAGGTTATACCAGAGATAGGATCACATTATATAGACCAGGATTTCCCCTTTCCTCTGCTGACATCACATGCTGTCATATTTTGTTTGCTCCAGATTGTTAAGGTGACCTGATCGTATCCCTCACATGTATTCATTTATATCCAGGATCAAACTCTAACCTCTTCTGCCCTGTTGCCTCTCACCCACCTGCACAGTACTCTTGTCTTCTTAATGAGGAGCCCCAGATATCTTGCCAAGAACACATTGCTACCAACATCACTACTAATAATTGAAGATAGCTCCCTTGTCCAGAACTCAGCCATTGGCATCAATAACAGCCGAGTGAAGAAAACTACAGGTTTTAGGAAATGGATCCATGAAATGACATCATTGAGGTTTAGGGTAAAGTCTTGGTTTTATGAATAGATATGGAAATTAATTCCCAGCCTGTGTCATGGGCACACACAAATCCCAATCCTCTTGTGAGATTCCTGCTATGATTCTTCCTCCTCTCTTTATATCTCTTATTTCTCTTGGGTGATCTTGGACTGGTGTTGAAATGTATAGTGTGTGTTCCCCCCAAGAGAGAAGAACTTCCCAGGTAAAGAAGCTTTACTAAGGTCAGGTAGATTTTTCTTTCTGTCAGCAACTCATTCTTTCATGACCCCTTAACTTGCTTTCATGATCATCATGATACAGAAGGATTAACCAAAGCTCTGACCCATGTACATGTCCTTTTACCCCAAATGCTCCCAGATCCTGTCTTGTCTCAGCTGCTGATTGACTTCTGCTCTGATTCCAGTGGAGCCACAAGAAGCAGGTGCTGACTGTGCCTGGGAGGCCTGTCCTGAGTCAGGATGAAACTTACGTTTTGATGATGCTGTTCCATTAACTCTCTCTTCACAATGTCTGTGGTGGAAATCACAGTGTCCCTGGGCTTAGAATTTGGGGAGTGGGAAAAATGAAAGTCTGTGAAGATTTTCTTGAGCTGTACCCTGGTGCTGAGTGGACAGCAGCAATTGTGATGAATGGGGCAAATAGAGATACACACTCACTTGGAGATTAGGGAACTTTCAATGGATTCTCTCTATGGAAGACAAGGAACTATCAGTTTGAAGCAGTGCCATAGTTAACCTTAACTATCACCTTGACACAGCCTAAAGTCACCTGTACAGAAAACAGAATCTTGAGGCACAGGCCACACACTCAGAAGAACAAGTAGGTGACCTGCTTGCCGGCTGAACTGCCCCACTCCCTAGGTTCTGTTCCCAAAGATCTGTCACACAGCCCAAGCTTTTGCTGGACATCAACTGCCATGATCTTGGTCCCTGTCCTCAATTCAGGCTGAAGTCAGAAGAACACAGACCTTCTGCTGCACCAAACACCAAGCTAGTCACCAGAAGGCCATCTCTCAACTTGGACAGAAGCGCTGAACTCGGTCAGAGGTAATGCCAGTGACCAGAAAACCATGCCACAAAGACTAGAAGACCAAAGAGCAAATAGAAACAAAGGAACAAAACACAAAATCTACAAAGAGAAACTCAGAAATTGGGTCCTAGACCTAATCATCTCAAACCCAGAAGCCTAAACACCAGGGTAAGAATACCATCCACAACAGATAGGGCACTATGGCACCAAGAGAGCCCAGCTAAAATCCGACCGCAAGACCTGAATATTTCAATGAATTACATCAAATTTGATATCTTTGTTAAGTTTTGCCATTTCCATTCATGCCTCCCATCACCATTTATCTGCTAGGTACTGATTTTCCATTTTGATGACCATATAGTTTTATCATTGCACACACCATGAATTGGAGAAGATAGAGGTTTTTTTCTTTCCTAGTTATTTGTCTTATAACCAATAGTGCTGTGCTGATTTTGTGATTTTTTCCCCTCACTAATGGACATTCCATCCTCAAGTTTATGGGCTGCCGCTTTCCATTAGTTTTGGTTCCATCAGTGGTTTATGCACCATAGTAAACCTTGCATTAGCCAAATGTTGTGACCATTCCATTGATACCCACAGTCCAACAGATGCCTCTTTTTGGGGAGGGGTGAGAAGTTTAGGGATGGGGATTATGGGAAACTGATATTTCCTCAGGGCAGAAAAGCACAAAACCCTTTGTTACCATAGCCTGTTCATGAAGGAATTCAGATAGGTACCAGTTTCACTGTAATACCTTTCCTGTTATGGCTAAACCTGTGAAGGACTTCGCCTTCTAACAGATCCAATCCATCATTGCAATGGGACCCTTATGACCATAGGGTGGTTGGCAATGACTGAGTATAAGGTTCTCCATTTTATTTTGTCAAATGTCCAGATTTGTTTCTCAAAGAGATAATATTTATTCTCCATATATAGAAAGCATTTGCAATAGAAGCCAAAAGGCAAATTGTGGTGGATTACTTTTTGCTTCATGAAGAGTCCCCAGTTGCCAATTCACCAATAAATATGATATCCATAATTAGGGTATCATCTTGTTCAATATTGGTCAGGGTTGCTTGCACAGAGAAGAACTTACTGGCAGTCACAAAGGCTGTTTTTTGTTGTCTCCATTGAAAATTAACTGCCTTTCTACTAACCCTGTACAGAATTTTTATAACAATGTGTAAATATGTTATGTGATTTCTCTATTGTGCCAACATACCAATTAGGAGCTGTACCTGAGTTTTGTTCCTGGGTGGTGGGATCAAAGGCATGAGCCACCACCACTTTGTTCACTATAACTCTAGAATTTGGAAAACAACTAACTCATAAAGATCAACCTGTCTCTGCTGGGATTAAAGGCATGGGATACAACCACTCTGCTCAAATATGATATTTTATCTTCATTCCAAATCACCACAACTCTTAGAAATTTAGCAAACAAGTTTGAATTGCAGTAACTTATTGGTGAAATTATTAAGGCCACTCCATGTAGTTAAAAGGGAGGTTTATTTAGTGGCATAACTTACAAATGAAGGGATAGGTAGGTTGCAGGGTCTGGGAAAGACACAGCACAGTCCAGCGGTGTTCTCTGGAGAACTCTGCTCGGTCTACCTCCAGTGTCCAGGGTTCAGGAACCAAGAGAGCTGGCGCATCCAGATCTCGGGTCTTCAGGGTCCTCTCTTGGCCCCGCCTTGTAGGCATGACAGTTACCAAAGCCTCAATGGGGGTTGGAACTTCCAGATCAAAGCTGGAATGGCTACCCACTACATCTCCCCCTTTTGTCTAAATAAGAAGGTTCTAACCTAATACAATACTATATACAAAGGAATGGTTATCAAATATTGTCCAGGAATAATGAGGGATAATGACCTAGATAAGATGGAACTACAACCAATGTGAACAATATCAAGAAAGAAACACATACTAAAATCCAGAGAAGTCTAGAGTGTAGGTAAATGGCATGTTACAAAGATCATTCCAAAAGGTGTCCTATCCTAAAGAACCTGAATCTATTACTTAATATGTTCTATCTAGGATTATATATATATATATATATATATATATATATATATATACTTA
>CABHPQ010130925.1:5059-16898 GCA_902168405.1 Peromyscus aztecus | reverse complement strand
TTGAGATTATCCTCAACCAAATTCTGCTACTCAAAAGCATTATTGCTTATTGAGCCTTACTACCTGCTAGACTCTGATAGCTTTAGCCTCAGGAAAACATGTGTACATCTTTGCAATCATGATTTGCACACAAAGATACAGATTTCAAGTCACTCATTAAAAGTCACAGAACTACTATAGAACCAAGATATAAAACCTGACTACTGGATTCCAGAATCCCACTCCCATAGAACAAGAAACTTAGAGGCTGGGGCGCCCCTGCACAGCCTGAGCTGAGCAATCTTTATAGCTTGTGAGCATAACCAATATCTCAAGCATTCCCTCAATGGGACCTCCTAGCACTGCTCTCCAAGCCAGACGTGTGTGTGGTCCCTGGGCAAGCAGCGTCAGTGGGGGGGCTTGTCAGAAAGGCACATTTCTAGCCCTGCTACAGATTCCTCATAATCTACCCTTAAACGTTTCCAAGTGACTCAGATATATATCAGGGTTTATGAAATATGGCTTTATGTCTATAACGCCATGGCATAGATGTCCCATATTGTGGGAGCCCATTTTCAGGTTCCTAGTGGCTTTACCCAGCAGGTCTGCATAGAAAGGATGATTGGACCACGGGCCTGAGTGCAGGTGTCTGAGATGGTCTGCACTTGGCTGTGCTGGGGGGAGGTCTTTTGCTCACTAGGGCAGAGACAGGGCCCATTGGAATAGGTTCCAGGCCCTCTCGAGGCTATCCTGTATTTTCTGTTTATCTCCACATTCTAAATCCTTCTATCTTATATTTCCTTCTGCTCTCACTCAAGAAAACTCTGAGGGAACTGTGGGGTTGGTGGGTAGCCGCTCCGCACCATATAAAGACTAGATTTGGGTGTTGTGGCTGGCTTGTTTTCCCACAGCTAACAACGAGGCAGTCTAGGTAAAGATTTTCCAGGGTGTCTTACACATAGCATGTGCTCAGCAAACTAAAATTGCGATGGGAAGTGACAGCAGCAAGCTGTGAACCATTCATTTTCTCAGCGGTAGCGTTCCTTGATGCGATTCTCCGAAGAGACCAGATGCAGAGAGGGAAAGCATACTCCAGCACTTATCCATAAAGGAGGGACCCCCTCCTGCAAATCCAAGCCCTCAAGCTCACCCTCTGCTTCTAGGGGACCTTTGCCCTTCAGACGTCAGAAGCCTCTTCTGCTCTCACCCTATAACAGGCACTATGGTGGAAGGTTAGCTGAATTGCTTACCCGAGGCAGGGCTGTTTCCCTGTGCTGGCCAAGTCCTCCTGTGCCCTCAGCTGCAAGGTTCAGGGACTGACACCCTAGCCACCTCCTGTAGGCCCGCTCAGAGTTCGCCAAAGGTCTCTTAACTTCCTGGAAAGTGCTGGCTCCCACCCTCCTTGGAGTCCTAGCTATCTCTGAACAACCTGCTACCATATTTATTCTTCCAAGTAAAACATTTTTAAAGTGTATAGTAAAAATTCAAACACTATTAAAATAATATGTTAAGAACAAATCTCATTCTTTAAAAGCTTTTTAAAAAAGCGTGTTAGCTGTGTTTAAAATTCCAGCATTTTAAAGACTAAAACTGGAGGATCACCCAGGAGTTCAAGGGTAGCCAGGGTTACACAGTGAGCTCCAAGCCAGCCCGTATTACACTGTGAGACTTTGTCTCAAAGAACCAAAAACTTCGCGAAGAATGCGGAACACATGAAATGTCTGTCTTGGCCTGAACCACGCAAGACCACTGGATTTCGAGCGCTTGCTTTTACTTGGTACCAGTTCACTCTCCCAGACCCTAAGGAGTTGGCAAGTTTGCCGGGAGTCGGGAGGTATGAAGGGGTTGAGGTGGGGATGGTAGGTATGGGGCGGGGAAGCTGGGGGTCGGGCGAATATGCTCCTAGGGTGCCTCAAGCGAGGGGGAAGAGCTTGCACCTTGGCCCAGGGAAGAGAGCTGCGTCTCCTGTGGTCACCGCCGGGAGGAGGCCGCAGCATCCCTCCCACCTGTGGGAGGAGCCTGAGTAGAGGACCCTGCAGTCCCCTCCCGAGGCGAACCGCATCTCCAACATCTCCAGGAGAGAAGCCCGCAGCTCTCCATCTCCGGATGCACCCCACCTCCAGCACCTCCGGGGGAAAGCTTGTAGCTCCTCCATCGAGGAGGGTCCCCATCTCCAGAGCTGCCAGAAAAGAAGCCCGCAGCTCCACATCCACTTCTAGGACGAGCTCGGTCCTTGGGAGGAGCCCTGGAGTCCCGGAAGCAACTTCCCGCCTACCCCCGCGGGAGCTCTTCGGCTCCGGGCCACCCCGCCTCCCGTGCTCACGGTGGCTGAACCTGTCGTGCCCACACCACCACCACCCCGCCTCCGCACCCCCACCTCCCCCAGATCTGGAACTGGAAGGCGCGGGCGGATTGCGGTCCTGCTGCGGCCGCGGGGACCGGATCCTGGAGAGTACGGTTCTGTGGGACCCGCCAGGGCGCCTCGGCCTCCGCCCCACCCTCCCGGGGCCACACACAAGTGCACGTTGTCAACACCTTTTCTTCTTTCTTTTTAATCTTTGGTGAAAAGTCAATTACAGAAAAACTAAGCAGCGTTTCTTCCGGACACGCGCAGCCGGATCGTGTGTTTGTTTTTGTTGATCACGTTGCCTGCCGCCTTCCCGAGCCCTTGTGATCTTCACCTGTTCACGCCCCCTTCAATCTCACTGAAGAGTTGAGAAACGCAGCAGCAGCCGCCTAAGACTCTGCCTGGCCGCTGGAGAACAGGGACAGCATCCTGCATAGCCTGGCCACCTCGCTCTAGCAACGAAGCCCAAGGTTCTCATTTTCTCATCTCACCCCTTTCCTGACCATCAAAGCATGCCCACGGGCGGGGAGTTGTTTGTTTGGAGACAAGGTCTCAGGTGTAGCCAGGGTTCGAAATGCAGACCAGGCTGGCCTGCAATTCCCCGAAATCCTCCAGCCTCTGCCTCCGGGGGTGCTGGGATTAAAGGCTTGTGCCACCACATCCGGCTGTAGAGATTTAAGATGATGGTGCATTGGACAGGCGGGCTTTTCCAAACTTTCTCTGCCGGAGGCCAGGAGGACTCTGAACTAAGAGGTGGTCAAGGTGCCAGTGCCTGAGAAACCGCCTTCCAGCCCAGCAGTTAACCCTGAAGGTCTGATTAGATGAACTGTTTACCCCATTTCCAAGAGTGTGGGTGGGAATCCAAGTGTGGACGAATTTAATTTAAGTAAGCATTGTTGAAGCCTGGGATTGTTGAAGCACAGGTGATAGAGGGTCTGCCTAGCTTGCAAGGTGCCCTGGGTTTGCGCATAAACCAGGAGTGGTAACGCAGCCCTGTAATAACAGTAATACTATGAGAGTGGAGGCCATCCATACACAGGAGCTACAGGCCAGCTTGGCATCCGGAATATAGACAAACCTGTCTCAAGACAAAAAAATAGCATTATTGAATGTGTTGCTTACGAAGCTATGAAAATTTGTGGGATATCTAGGTATCCCGATTCTTCCATTAAAATGTAAGTTTTAGGTGTCTTAGGGAGGGAGTTGTATGTGGCTCACACTTAATAATTCCAATACTCACACTTGGGGGACTCAGGCAGGAGGATTATTCAGAGTTCAAGACCAGCCTGGGTTACAGAGCGAGACTTAAAAAAACACCACCACCACCACCACCAAAAACAAAACAACCCACCCTGCTTTTAGAAACACTGAAATACTAACTACCAGCCATGTGCCTTGGTTAGTTTCCACCTTAGTTTATGGAGCCTGGTGCTGGTGAGTGGTCGATAAAGTTAGGCGGACCCTTGTGGGGTGGGGCTCAACTCCTACTCATCGAAGTCTGGATGTAGGCCACTCAGGCTCTCTCCCTCTTCCTGGTGGCTCTCAGTGACCTTGGATGATTGAGAACAGGGAGGGGAGGGGAGACAGGCAGTCCAGCCTTGCTTTTACCGCGGCCTTTCATCCATCCGGCGTATATTATCAGGAGTTAAGCTGGTTGGTAGCCTCCTTGCCTGGCTGGTGTCTACTTGTCACAGTTCTGAGCTCTGCCAGCCAGCACGGTGGTCACAGCTAGAGAACCACTTTTAGAGATCTCGTAACTCGTGCATATCTCCCTTCTCTGAGGTGGCCCTGAGAGAGCCAGATCCAAGTATGTATGGGTAAGTGAGCAGAGGATTATTGGAAGGATTGCTTTGGGGGTGGGATTGGGAAGGAGGACAGAGAAAGCAAGCATGGAGATGAGTTAGAGGTCTAATATACCCAGCAAAAGTAACAAGGAGGTGTTGCAACGCCTGTCAGCCCAGCCTGAGGGAGCCTGAGGCACGGAGAGAGCTGTTGAGTCTTGAGGACAGCTAGAAATGCGTAGTACTGGCTCCCCGATAGCGACACACCAGGACTCTGTCTCAAGAAACCAAGCAGATGAGTGACTGACCCACTGAGGTGGCAGTTCCATTGAAGTAGACAGTAAGTAGGCCAGCACACTACGTTGATTACATCTGCAGCATGGATAAGAGTGAGGGACCCGCAAGAGAAACCATTGCTGCAAAGCTGGCCCTTACCCTGCCCCAGCTCTGTCTTTCCTGAGATCTGATTCCCCCACCTCAGTCAGGCTCCGTTTTTGGCACATATGCTCTTAAAGTGGGTGATCCGGACTGGCTCCTTGGGGGTACCACTTGGGGGTACCACTTGGGGGTACTGGCTCCTTGGGGGTGCTAGGGAGGACCGAGCTAAGTCATTGTGGTCTCCTTTGCCGCTTTCTACCTGCAGAGATGCCAGAAGGGCCGTCTGTGAGGAAGTTTCACCACCTTGTCTCCCCTTTCGTGGGCCAGAAGGTGGTCAAGACAGGGGGCAGCAGTAAGAAGCTCCACCCTGCCTCCTTCCAGGCTCTGTGGCTCCAGGACACCCAGGTGAGTTTTGCTTTCCCCAGGGCTCAAGTGTGCTGGCTCCGCCCACCTCCCCTGAAGACATCTAGCCAGGATCCTTTTCTTTAAGCTTTGGACAGCCATGCTAGCAGTGCATGTAGCCCTGTTCTTTCAGTGTGGTGTTTCCTGTCCCAGTGGTCTGGGAACTGTGAAGAACCCATACAAAAAGGACCTGAAGACCCCATGCATTATCTAGAGAACTTTTCCTGGTCTCCCCTGCATCTTTGGTGTGGTGGCACCGGCCCTCATAGGCCAGCTGCGAAGTAAGGAATGAGCACTTTCGAAGATCTGGATTCAGACCTTCTCATCCTGAGTGGGAGGCAGAATTCCTTCAGGGGGCTCAGGGACTCCCTGTGGACTCACCCCTCCATGTCTGTCTCTCTGGCCTTTGCACCTAGCCCCAAGTCATTTTTTGCTCGTATTAGCTACCTGCAGCTCAGTTAGTTCTTGCCCACAGTGTAGACATGTTTTCCCCTGCTTGGGCACATCTTCCTTTTTTTTTTTTTTCCCCTCTCTACTGTTTCCACACCCACCTCTTCAGTTTACCATGGTAATTTTTTTTGTTTTTGTTTTTGTTTTTGTTTTTTGAAACAGGGTTTCTCTGTGTAGCTTTGCGCCTTTCCTGGAGCTCACTTGGGAGCCCAGGCTGGCCTCGAACTCACAGAGATCCGCCTGGCTCTGCCTCCCGAGTGCCGGGATTAAAGGCGTGCGCCACCAACGCCCGGCTTACCATGGTAATTTTAGTCTCTCTTCAGATCCCACTTGGCTGTGCTATCCTGTCTGCTTTGCACAAGCTGAGAGATGACCCCTCCATCCCTCTGAGATACCCTCTACTTCCTCCTGTTATACTCTTAGGCCTCATCTGTTCTTCGTGGTGTGTAGTGAGACAGAAACAGGCAAGGCTGTATTCTCGTCAGTCTTGTATTCTTCTTGCTTAGCTATGAGCATCTGAACATAGGACATGGGGTGGATTTTGTCCAGTAACACTTGGGCTCTACTGCTGCTTAGCTGTGTGAGCTGAAGCAAGTTCTCGGTTTCTTTGCTCTACTTTCTTCAGCTGGATATGGGCATAAAACACTTTGTGGTGGTTAAATGAGAAGAATCCCCATAGGCTCAGATATTTAAATACTTCATCGTCAGAGAATAGAACTCTTGGGAAAGACTAGGAATTGTGGCCTTGTTGGAGATGAGGGCTTTGAGGTTTCAAAAGCCCATGCCAGGCCCAGTCTTTTTTTTTTTCTCTCTCTCTCTCTCTCTGCCTACTCTCTGTCAATCAGGATCTAAAGCTCTCCAATACTGCTCCAGCACCATGCCTGCCTGCTTCCTGCCATGATGACCATAGATTAACTATAAGCAAGCACCCAGTTAAATGCATTCTTTTCTAAAAGTTGCCTTGGTCAGTATGTCTCTTCACAGCACTAGAACACAGACTAAGACACACTTACTTGTTAAAACTCTTGTAAGAATAAACCTTAGGCACTCGGGAGGCAGAGCCAGGCAGATCTCTGAGTTCGAGGCCAGCCTGGGCTACAGAGTGAGTTCCAGGACAGGCTCCAAAGCTACACAGAGAAACCCTGTCTCGAAAAACAAAAACAAACAAACAAACAAAAAAATAGACCTTAGACCCAACACAAGAAGTTCTCTGTGCTGGGGCAAACTTTGGGTGAGGAAAAGGAGCCAGACTGTTGGCAGCCAGCTGTTTATGAAGCTTTGGCCCCTGTATAGGGCTCTAAGGATCAATACATGTTCATTGTTGTTATCATTTTGTTTTGCTAGGTACATGGGAAAAAATTATTCCTTTGATTTGATCCAGACGAGAAGATGGAGCTACTCGGTAGCAGCCCACAGCCTGGACAAGGAGTGTGGCAGAAAGAGGCCATGAACCCAGAGCTGGCCCTGGGGCCCAATGCTCAGGAAACTTCTGCAGGCCCCTCTGGATCTGAGGAGCCTGTTCCTAGTGGATCTGATGGTCCCTATGGTCTTGGGGGACACAACCTTTTAGCAGTTGCCCAGAGGTGGCTAGAGGTCAGGTTTGGTTTATTTGGCAGTATCTGGGTGAATGACTTCTCCAGAGCAAAGAAAGCTAACAAGAGAGGTGACTGGAGAGACCCTGTGCCCAGGTAATTTGTGACATGTACGGGGTCCTGGTAGGGTCTGCAGCGTTCATGTGGTCCTCTCTGTGGCAAGGCATGGCTGAATGGTCACACTTGGGAATGACCAGACCTTGCTATCCTGGAGGCAGAAAGTGTAGGTGGAGTTTTCCTGTCCTGACTGCCAGCTCCCACATAACCACTCAGCATTTTAATTATAATTGTTCGGCCGATAGCTCAGGCCTGTGACTAACTAGCTCTTGCAACTAAAATTGACCCATTTCTATTAATCTATGTGCTGCCCCAAGGCTTGTGGCGCTTACCTGTCCAGCATGTCTTGCTTACTCTGTCTGGCTGGTGACTCCTCTCTTTCTGCCTTTCTTCATCCCAGCATCCTTAGTTTGAGTGTCCTACCTGTACTTCCTGCCTGACTACTGGCCAGTCAGCTTTTTATTAAACCAATTCGAGTGACAAATCTTTATAGTGTCCAAAGGGTTATTCCACAGCAAGAAAGAGGTGCATGTTTACCCATAAGAACTGGACTGTGGTCTGCACTCCAGAAGATTGTAACTGCCTGGGTCATGGAGAGACCAGAGTGAGGTTTCCAGCCAACATGACACTTGAGAATGAACTGTCTCAGAAGAAAAGTGCATGTCTAGACTCTTGTGCTCTGAATTTAGGGATACCCTGACCTGAGTTTGACCTCCAGGATCCACAGTGAATGGAGAGAATCAACTCCTGGAAGTTGCCCTCTGACCTCCACACAGGGTTTCATAGCAAGCCTGCTAGGTCAACTCAGCAGCATCACACTGACATATTTTAGGCTTTGGTAACCTGTGTCGTCAGGATCTTTTCAAGGCTAGTGTGCATCCTTTGAATGTGTTTATAAAGCATTTTGGCCAATTTGGGTTTTTAAGTTTTTTTGTGGTCAATGGTCATGTGTGACTTTCCCTTTTAGCAAAGTAGTCTCCTTCTAGAGAAATGACACAGGTATTCTATAAGTTTGATGGATTGTTTTGTGGTGCTATGCATTGTTGCTAAGCAAATCCTCTGAGCCTCACCTCCAATCCTTGAGAAAATATTTTTTACTACATTTATTCAGTGTGTGTGTGTGTGTGTGTATGTGTATGCATATACCATGGCACATATGTTGAGATCAGAGGACAACTTGCAGCAGGTTGGTTCTGTGGGTTCTGGAGCATGTGGTCCTGGGAGATCAAAGTCATCAGGGTTGATGGAAAGCACCTTTATCCTCTGAGCCATCTGTAGACTCTGACAATTAAAAACAAGAAATATTGCTGGGTTATCCTATGACAAGTCTTCCTGTATAGCCTAGGCTAGTCTCAAATTCATAATCCTCTTGTCTCACTCAGTCTGAGTGCTGGGATTACAGGCATGCACCACAGTACCCAGCTCTTAGCTTTCTGAAGTTGCCTCTGCCCTTGCTAAGAACACTAATTAGGTCAGACATGGACTTGGGTTCTCCTACTTCTGGTGTGGAGGCCGCTTTGATTGGATTAACTATCCCTACAAAGTTTTATCCCTACGTTATTTCCTCACCAAAGTGTGTCCTAACACTTTCTGTCCTAACATCCAAAAGGCTCAGGGACGCATATGTGTAGGAACACACACACACGTGAATCCGGCCTGGCACGGGAAGTGGTGCCATCTTTGCCACCATTTCATCTTCTCCCCAGTGAGCCTGCCCACCTCTGTTCAGTTTGCCACTAACCTGGATTCAGACTTAACAGCTTTTCATGTTTCTATTTGTCAGCTTGTATTGTATTGCTACAATGTAATTAGAAAACAATGTATATGTACAGCTTTTCATGTTTCTCTCTGTCAACATGTATTGTTACAATGTAATTAGAAAACAATGTATACATATGTTTTACTTTATTCCACTTAGCCCTGAGATGTTTATGATTCTGACCATGGGACCTTAATGTCCCAGTTTGATCCAGACTAGTATAGAAGCTTAATGCACAGTCTACCTGTAGAGTAGAAACTGTGTGTATGTGTTATCTGTCCAATGGTAACTGTGTACAAATGTGACCTACATAGTGGTCATTGTATGCTCACAGGACATAATTATTCAGCGGTAACTATATGGTGATGTACATTGATAGTTTGTATGTGTGAGCTAATTCTATTGTGGTAACTATATGTACATGTAATCTGACTCTACAGGGGTCTGTTTATGTATTATGAATTGACTGTACATTGGTGGATGGAATGTATGATCTCATTGTACTTGAGAATGCTGTATGTGTGATCTCTTCTGTCTTCTCAGGCTGGTACTCCATTTTGATGGCGGTGGCTTCCTGGCATTTTATAATTGCCAGATGTCATGGAGTCCTCCCCCAGTGGTTGAGCCCACCTGCGACATCTTGTCTGAAAAGTTCCATCGAGGACAAGCCTTGGAAGCTCTAAGGCAGGCTCAGCCTGTGTGCTATACGCTATTGGACCAGAGATACTTTTCAGGATTAGGTAGGTATGCCTCATGCGATGGGGAGGAATGCCACAGAGTTGATTAATGGGAAAGTCACACATCTGTAGGGCAGTCAGGACTTGAGGACTCCTAACCCAGTCATTCCTGGCTTGGAGGTTGGCTTATCCCTTGATTTTAGACTCAGAGGTTGGATTAGGCAGGTCCTCACTTCTGTCTGGTACAGCACTCACATCATGATAATGTTTACCACTCTAGAGGGGGTGTGGGTCCTGGGAAAATGGAGCTGATAAATGAGGCAGACTAAAGTCTCATGCCATAGCCAACTTTATTCAGAGCATCAGACAATTTATACACCGGGGGTTGAGAGAGGTCACCCAAGTAAAGATCTCATGAGTTCAAGCTGTATCCAACCACAAGGACAAGCCATAGATGCCAAAACCATGTTTTTCCACAGAGGCATAAACAAGTAACAACAGCCAGTTGTAATGAACAGTAGTAAACACACTCGTATTCCACTACCCCTGGGGGAAGCACAAAAACACATTCCAAGAATAGTTCTGTTTTGAAGAAACGGAGGCCGCAAGACCCTTGTCTTTCCTCTTTTCCTTTTTTTTTTTTTTTTTTTTTTTTTGAGTTTTTTCTCAAGCACTCAGAATTCTCCTCATATTCTTCTTCAACTGTGTTCTGACATGATAGGACTGTCAATTGTGAGCCTCCTGATGGTGTATTAACATCCCACCTAACAGAGGGGTAATGTCTTGCACCTGGCACCCTCTAAAGCCTGGTGACCTATGGAGCATATAGAAGGTTCTGGGTCATGACATGCTGTGAATGGTTGTCCTGAAGGCTATTAGAAGAGAGGAAGATGTGTTCCTACACTAGGTAGTGCTCTTGGGCAGTGGAGCTGCCTGCTGTCAAAACAGAGGTAGACATCAGATCAGCTCCAGGCTCATAGAAGCCATGAGAAAGAAGGAGGTTTCTGCTCTGGAGAACTTGTACCCAAAGTCCCCCAAAGACCATAAAGAGACCAAATCCTATGCAAAAGCAAAGAGTCTTTTTATTGTGAGTTAACTTGGGCCTCTCTGTCTGATGGCAGCAGCAGAGCAGGCGAGACCCTGAGTAGCAAGGGGCAGGGTATTTATAGGAAATAAAGTAAGGGGAGTCTTGGGGTCTTCAGACTACATAGGAACAGACACAGGATTGGTTATGTGAGTGGCAATCATGTTAGTAACTTGTAATTGGCTAGGGTTTAGTTGAGGGTTACAGTTACCCATTTTGGGGCAGGCTTGGACAAGTCCCAGGCCTTGTCCTTGAGCTGCTATGGAGGCTGGCTGGTCTAGCACATACTGACTGTGGGGGCTGGCTCAGTGGCCCAGGCTTGGTGTGTCCTATCTCCCTGTCCCCGCACCCAGGGGCATCAGTGATTAATTGTCTTTTGTTCCTGGCCCTCCCAGAAACTCTTTGCTCAAGTCAGGAAATTGAATTGAGGCCTCATCTCTGAGAGAAGACTGAGCATTTCCAGTTGAGACAAGGAGTATGTATGGTTCTTAGTACCAGGGAGGGCAGCTTTCTTGCTACCCACAGGAGAGTGAGTGGTAAGTGCCACCACAGCTGGCCATTACAGCAGTTGGTATTAGCAAAGCTGAGTCCTTATAGAAAGTGTGCCTTTGCCTACCACAGGCATGGCTCACTCTGGGAAGGTGGGAAAGCCTTGTACTTTCATGGGAGAACCAATGGAGTCTGCTTCTGTGCCAGAGGAGCAACAGGGCTTCCAGAGCAGCTTTTGGATGTACACAGAGAGCTGACTGCACATTGGTGACAGCCAGAGTGACTTACATGACTCCAGTGACCCAGGCACAAGGCCCTGTCCTCGTACTGCTCCAGGGCTAATCACTTGTTAGCTTTCCCTTTTATTCAGGTGAGGAAACTAAAGTGTAGATGTAATTCTAAACAGTCTTATTAAATAAGAAACGCAGAGCCAAATGCAGAGTTAAAAGCCCAAGAGGTCAGAGCACTAGTGAATAGCCCTTAGCTTACCAGCCGTTGCCGTCCTTCCCCTGAGAAAGGAGACCAACTTCTGTGTGTTTGTATTTTTATTGCCTTTCTGTTCTGCCTTCTCATTGGTTCTAAACCCAACCACACGACTTCTTTGTCACTGCCTGTCTATACAGACCTCCAGGTCTCTATGGTTGGTACTTGGATTAAAGGCGTGTGTCACCGGCCAGGCGGTGGTGGCGTGGCGCACGCCTTTAATCCCAGCACTCAGGAGGCAGAGGCAGGCGGATCTTTGTGAGTTCGAGGCCAGCCTGGTCTACAGAGCGAGATCCAGGAAAGGCACAAAGCTACACAGAGAAACCCTGTCTCGGAAAACCAAAAAAAAAAAAAAAAAAAA
>CABHPQ010130924.1:0-36485 GCA_902168405.1 Peromyscus aztecus | reverse complement strand
GCTGAGAACTGTGCACCTACTTTTAATTCTCTACTGGTCATGTTTAGGAGGGAAAACCATGGTGGCATGGTGGCTCACACTTGGGGGTGTGAGAGAAGAGGATCAGAAATTTTAGGATATGCTTGGCCAAATAACCAGATTATGTGTCTTAAAAAAGAAAGAAAGAAGGTAAAACCGGAAATTAATTTCAGTGATACGTGTTAATTAGTCTCGTGTATACAAATTTTCAATAGCAATAAATATTACAGAATTATTAATGAGATTTTACAGCTTTTCATACTCAGTCTTCATACCACTGTTTTTTATACTCAGCACATCTGAGTTGAACTGACCACATTTCAAGTCCTCAGTGATCCCATGGAATCAGTGGCTGTGGTACTGACCAGAGCAAGTCTGTTTTGATGAAGAAGAATTGGGAGATACTGATATTTTTAATTTTAATTTTAAGAAATATTTTTAGGAGCTGGAGAGATGGCTCAGAAGTTAAGAGCACTTGTTGCTCTTGCGGAGGACCCGGGTTTAGTTCCAGCATTCACATGGTGGCTCACAGCACTGTAACTCCAGCTCTAGACTATCTGACACCCTCTTCTGACCCCTGAGGGCATCAGGCATGCACATGGTGCCACATACATACACGAAGACGAGATACTGATGTACATACAACAAATAAATCTAAATGATTTAAAATATTGCTATTCTTTGAGAACTTAAGAGAATGTCTTTTGTTCACGTTCACCCACTCATCCGAGACTCCCTCCTCCCTCCCTTGCCAGTGTCCCCCAGTTTTGTGTCTTTTTTTTTTTTTTTAAATGACCCATGGAGTCTAATTTGTGCTTTTTATACTCCTTAGTGTATATTCCATTCACTGGAATGTGGTTGTTCTACCAGGGGCCACACCCCTAAAAAACGGGCTCTTCCTCCCCCAGATGCCATCAGTTGGCCACAGCTCCCCAGTTATGGGTGGGGCTCATGAACTTCCCCTTCCCCTTCTATGTTATAATGTGGACTAGCTTGATCTTCTGCAGGCAGCCACAGCTGATTGGAGTTCATGAGAGCAACAGTCCTGCCATGTCCAGAGGACACTGTTTCACCAGCCTTGGTCTTAGAATCTTAACGTTCTTCCTCAGTGGTCCTGAACCTTGGGGTTTGGGCAGTGCTGCAGATGCCCCATTTGGTTGAACACTTCACTGACAAGTTTTTACTACTACTACTACTACTACTACTACTGTTGAGTCTCTCTTTGAGACAGAATCTCACTCTGTAACCCTAATTGGCAAACATATAGACCAGGCTGGTTCCAAACTCACAGAAGTATTCCTGCCTCTGCAAGTGCTAGGATCAAAAGCATGTGCCATCACACCAGCTGTTATTTTTGTGATGTACCTTTTAAGGCAGAAGGGTTGGTATTAAGAGCACAAGTGGAGAGACTAGCTTTAAATAAGATCAAACTCCTTTGAGAAAGAAACTATCGTTCCTGATAGTTTGATGTGGAAAGAAGTATGAAGAAAAAGAGTTTAGGTCTAATTACTTCAGTTTCCTTTTTGTTTTGTGTTTGTTTTCCGAGACAAGGTTTCTATGTATAGCCCTGGCTGTCCTGGAACTCACAGAGATGGGCCTGCCTCTGGCCCCCCCACCCCTCCACCCCTAGTGCTGGGATTAAAGGCATGGGTCACCACAGCCTGGCTTACTTCAGTCTTCAGTAAGGGTTCAGTGTGGAGAAGTCGCTGCCCTCACTGTGTGCTCCCTGAATCAGCAGGTGCAGCTTCCATCAACTAAGAGCTTGCTTAAACCGTACATCTCCATTCTCTTCTTTTTATTTTTATTTATTTATTTATTTATTTGTTGGGTTTTTTTCGAGACAGGGTTTTTCTGTGTAGCTTTGTGCCTTTCCTGGAGCTCACTTGGTAGCCCAGGCTGGCCTTGAACTCACAGAGATCCGCCTGCCTCTGCCTCCCGAGTGCTGGGATTAAAGGCGTGCGCCACCACCGCCCGCCCCATTCTCTTCTTTCCACACTTACTAAATGAAACTATGTGGTTTTTTTAAATTTTAATTTTATGTACATCAGTGTTTTGCTTATGGAACTGGAACTGGAGTCACAAACAGCTGTGAGCTGCCATGTGGGTGCTGGGACTTGAACTCAGGTCCTTTGGAATAGCAGTCAGTGCCCTTAACCGCTGAGCCATCTCTCCAGCCCCGAAACGATGTGTTTTTAGCTGGATTGTCAATGATTTTTGGGGTGGGGGGATCAGGACTTGGGATTAAGGTCTTGCCATTGTAGCCCTTGCTGGCTTGGTACTCACTATGTAGCCCAGACTGGACTCAAACTCTGCAGTTCTCCTGACTCAATTTCCTCAGTGCAGAGGACAACACGGGGGAGTTGATTCTCTTCTTCCACGGTTTGGGTCCCAGGAATTGAGCTCAGATAATCAGGCTTGACTGCAAGTGTCTCTAACTGCTAAGCCATTGCACTGGGCGATAGCCCAACCTTTTCCAGTTGATTCTTTTGCACATTAGTTTGAGAGTTTGTAGAAGCCTGGAGGGCACTAGGTAGTGTGGAGTGTGCCACTGAGCATTCACCATTGGTGTATGCTGACAGCATCTCACATGGTTGTATGCTTTTCTTTGTAGATCTCACCTGTTGCTTGTAGAAGCAAAAGAAAAAATGTGAATGATTCAACTCATTCAAAGTAGGTTAGCTGAGCAAGGGAGGAGGCATTAGAGACATGAGTGAAATGGTGTTGGGAAGTGTCAGAAGTGGTCGAGCAGGGAAGAAAAGCAAAGCCATGTGCAGGTGGTAGGCCAGGAGCAAATGGACTCATCATAGAAGAGTATTATTAATGGATTAGAGGTCTGATGAAATGAGAATAAGACAGTGTGTAAAGTGGAAATAGAAGCCTGTGTCCAGAGTGGTGTATCAGGTTCAGAGAATTAGGCCTTGTAGAGGCTTAGTCTAACTTCCTATTTGTTGTACAGATTTCTTCCATTTATGATACTCTGTTTCAAAGTATATTCAGTAATGAACAAACAACCTGTGACTTTCTTGGAAAAAATCTAATTCAAACATCGTTACCAGCCTGAAAATTCCCATGTATTTTTCTAATTTGTCCTTTGGAGTTCCATAGTATAAGATTAAACAAACCTGTTCTACC
Source organism: Peromyscus aztecus (assembly GCA_902168405.1). Taxonomy (NCBI): domain Eukaryota; kingdom Metazoa; phylum Chordata; class Mammalia; order Rodentia; family Cricetidae; genus Peromyscus; species Peromyscus aztecus. The sequence continues at coordinate 33,335 of CABHPQ010130924.1, read as the reverse complement.
TTCAATTTCAGAACCCTTGAATATTTGAAAATAGCTGTCATATTTTCTGTAGACTCGATATCCTCAGCCTGTTCAATTATTACTAATTGGTATAGTTGTAGTGTATAAACGAGTGATAGACAGGGCTAGATATAAATTCTTAGGAGATTTGTCAGAGGGCACTGAGGTCAGTGAAACTTGGTGAGAATTCTTATGTACGTTAGCCTTTCCCAGAGATAGAAGGGGCAGCAGCAACCTGTACTTCTGGGCCTTTTATTAGAGAAATGGGCCAGACTGGCCTTAAGAAGCCAGTTTATTTATTCACTATCTTTCCCAGTCCATCCTTGAACCCACCAAAACAGTTCCCTTGGCTTTTGATACCAACAGGCTTCAGAGGAACAAGGTTGACATAGGCACTATAAAGCTGTACTAAAACAATTTTGGTTAACTGGACAGTTAAGTAGTTCTTATTTGGTTGTGATTTAGAGTGAGGATTCCTTCTAACTCTATGTCTTGTCCCATCTCTCCATTGCCCATAGACTTCTGAATGGGACTCGGAATGCCTTACATCCCTGCAGCCCCTTCCTCTTCCTACACCTCCAGCTGCAAATGAGGCACACCTGCAGACTGCGGCCATCTCCCTGTGGACAGTGGTGGCTGCTGTCCAGGCCATAGAGAGGAAGGTGGAGGTCCACAGCCGGCGACTCCTCCACCTAGAAGGCAGGACAGGGACAGCAGAGAAGAAACTAGCCAGCTGTGAAAAGACAGTGACTGAGCTTGGGAACCAGCTGGAGGGCAAGTGGGCCGTGCTGGGGACCCTGCTGCAGGAGTATGGGCTGCTTCAGAGGCGGCTGGAGAACCTGGAGAACTTGTTGAGAAACAGGAACTTCTGGATCCTGCGGCTGCCCCCAGGTATTAAAGGAGATATCCCAAAGGTAATACCCCACTTCTAGGCTACAGTGGTACCCACTAGCTCGCACACTAGCCGTTTTAAGAGGTAGTCTTAGTCGGTCAGTTACTTAGGTATTTTTATTTCCTCTTAAAATTTCCTGTTTCCTCTTAGGTTGACCTGGGCGGTGGTGGCGCACGCCTTTAATCCTAGTATTCGGGAGGCAGAGGCAGGCTGATCTCTGTGAGTTTGAGGCCAGCCTGGTCTACAGAGTGGGTTCCAGGACAGCCAGGGCTACACAGAGAAACCTTGTCTCGAAAAACCAAAAAAAAAAAAAAAACAAAAAACTTAGGTTGATGGAACTCTGAAGGTATTTTATGTTTGTCTACTTGACAACTGTACGGTGTCCATATCTTTCCTTCCTTTGTGTTTGTAAGACAGACCCTTGTGGCCAAGGCTGGCCTTGAACTGTGGACTTTCTGCCTTTCCCTCCCAAGCATTAGGATTGCAGGCATGGGACACCAGTGGCTCAGTGCACATTGTCAGGCTTCCAGAGAGAAAACTCTTTCTCGTCCATAGTGGACTCTCCAGATTCTTCTTCCTCTTTTAATTTCTTTCACTTTTGCTTGTATATGAGTCACTTCTCTCTTTGTAAAACTGTCTGCCACAATCTTAGTGACAAAATTGAATTCAATTTCATTTAAATCAGTTAATTTGCATTTGGTTGACAATTTTGGTGAAAAGTTAGAGGGAAGACAATGTGAGGGATTATAATCCTGTGGTTCTGATAAGGGCTAAGGGTCATCTGTGAGTCTAGGCTGTCATTCATAGAACAAGCATGCTGAGAAGCTAATGCTGTCTTCTGAAGGAACCGGTTTATAAAACAGGAAGTTTTGATGATCCCTGTTTGACAGTGAGACACCTAGCTTCCAAACATACTCTTTCATTCATACATTTGTTCACAGACACTTTTTAATTCTTTAAAAAAAATATTTGTTTGGGGTAGGTATGCCTTTGTTCCTAACACTCTGGAGGCAGAGACAGGAGGATCTCTGTGAATTTGAGGCCAGCCTGGTCTACATAACAGCCAGGAATACATAGAGAGACCTTGTCTCAAAAAAAAAAAATTCCTTTTTTGGCTTAGGAGTTTGATATGTAGCCCAGACCTGCTCACAACTTAGACTCTTGCTTCAGCCTCACAAGTAATGGGATTGCAGGCATGGAGCACTATATTTGGGCTTCACAAGTATTTCTTCCTTTCTTTTTTCTTTTTCTTTTTTTCTTTTTCTTTTTTTTTTTTTTGGTTTTTCGAGACAGGGTTTCTCTGTGTAGCTTTAGAGCCTGTCCTGGAACTCGCTCTGTAGACCAGGCTGGCCTCAAACTCACAGAGATCCGCCTGCCTCTGCCTCCCGAGTGCTGGGATTAAAGGCGTGTGCCACACAAGTATTTCTTGAATCCATTTTTGCTTATTTTATATATTTTCCCGAAGAAAAAACTATAACTTGTAAAACATTTAAATACTTTGATAAAAGTAAGGTCAGGTGCTTTCTAGTGTTCTGTTTTCATATGGATGCCTGAAAAAGTATCACTAAGAAAATGGTATTTAGCCAGGTATGGTAGCATATGCCAGCAGTTGGGAGCCAGAAACAGGTGATCCCTCTAAATCTGAGGCCAGACTATGGTACATAGGGAGTTCCAGGCCAGCCAAGGATATACAGTGAAGCCCTGTTTTAAGCGGTAGGAGTTCAAGGATGGAGAGATGGCTCAGTGGTTAGGAGCACTGGCTGTTCATCAATAGGACCATAGTCTGATTTCCACCACTCACTCAGGCATGCAAGTGTACATACATGATGGCAAAACATTCATGGACATATGTATTATACACACACACATTATATATACACGTGTGTGTGTGTGTGTGTGTGTGTGTGTGTGTGTGTGTGTGTGTGTAAAATGGATATTTAAGCTGATTGAACTTCAGGAAGAGGCCCAAGACTATGAGAAGATCTGAGGAAGAGCTTTTCAGGTAGGAAAAAGTAATTAGTACAAAGTCCCCAAGGCACAGTAGATTTATAACTCAGGAAAAGGAAAAAAGCCAGTTAGCCAGTGTGCATACTTGAATAGAAGCATGATTGACAGAAGAAATAGAGAGTGAAATTATTATTTAATTTTTTTTGTTCCTAGGAATCACCTGCTTTGACATCACGACACATTCTTTTAATCTTAGCACTTAGGTGGCCAAGGCAGGAGAATGGAAATTGATGTTTTGTTATGTTTTGAGACATGGTTTCTCTAATAGTCCTGGCTGGCCTGGAACTCACCGAGTAGACCAGGCTGGACTTGAACTGGCAGATATCTGCCTACACCTGCCTCTGATTCCTGAGTGCTGGAGTAAATGACATGTACCACCATGCCCAGCTGAGAATAGAGGTTTGAAATGAGTTGGGCTACAAAATAAGACTTCATTCTTTGTTTGTTTGTTTTTTGAGACAGGGTTTCTCTGTGTAGCCTTGGCTGTTGTAGAACTCACTCTGTAGACCAGGCTGGCCTTGGGTTCACAGAGATCTGCCTGCCTCTGCCTTCCAAGTGCTGGGACGAAAGGTATGCACCCCTACCACCCCCAGCAAGACTTTATTCTTAACAAAACAACAACAACAACAAAAAGTCAACTGGCTTGGTATACTTTAAAATTTTTGGAGTTCAAGGTGGAAAAATTTTAAAAACTCTATAGACATTATAATACATGACTGAGATTATGACCTTTAAGACCAAGGAAAGGAATTTGAATTAGAAAGTCGAGTACAATGGGGAGGAACTACAGGACTTGAGTACAGGAATTGTTACTGGCTTATGTTTTAAAGAATTATGCTGGCTGCTTTGTGGAGATTTTTCGGAGCAAGAACAGAAACAGAGTGGGAACCGTGAGGGAGTGTTCATAACAAGAAAGTGAGAGTGGCTTGGATGGTGAAGCAGTAAGATGAGGAGAAGTAGATACAGGGGACTGACAATGGATTTCCTTTGTTGGGAATTTGACATGAGGAATAACCGTCATTGTGAATTAACTGTGGGATAATTTACTTAGAACTTAGTGTTCTGTTTTACTTATTTCAAGGCTTATAATTTTCTTAAGAGTCCTAACTTGCCCAAGATCTTATGGCTACTAACAATAAACAGCAGAGTTGTATTTTTAACCTAGTTGGATCTGAAGCATATACTCTGTAGATTTACTGACTCTTAGGCTCTTAGTTTAAGAACTGAGAGATGCCTGGGTGGTGGTGATGCACACCTTTAGTCCCAGCAATTGGGAGGCAGAGTGAGTTCCAGGATAGCCAGGGCTACACAGAGATCTCAAAAAACAAAGCAAAACAAAAACAAAACAAAAAAACAGAGAGTGGGGGAGGGACAGAGAAGAGAGAGAGAACTGAGAGATGGCTTACTTGTTGCTTTTATAGAGGATCTGGGTTTGGGTCCCAGCCATCTATAACTCCAGTTCCAGGGGACCCCATGCCCTCTTCTGGCCTCTGCAGGTACCAGGCATGCACACAATACACTTAACATACATGCAGGCAAAGCACTCATACAGATGCATTAAATAAAAGTAAATCTTTAGAAAAAATGAACTGAATAGATGGTAACATTTCCTTTAGGATGCTGTTATGGAGAGCTCACCAGAAATGACCACTCAGACACAGTGGATAGCCATTTGAAAGTCTTTATTCCAGCAGACTGAGGCCACACCCAAGTGTTCAGGGTCCTGAGTATCCCCCTTCCCATCCCCTCTGTGGTGGTATTGTGTTCCCTGCAGATATTTTTTTTTTCAGAATTGAAAGTCCAAGAGGTCAGAACAATAGCTCTTGGACACAATACCACCACACCCCTCTCCCACTCCCATCCAGTACACAGGATTTTTAAAGGCTTGAAACTATATCCTGGCACCTCATTCAACAGGTGCAGGGGGACTTTGCAGAAATAAGCAGTTTGTAGCAAGCAGTTTTAACAAAAGCTAAGATAAGTAGTTAGCTGGAGAGGGTTCCTCACAAACAAGCAGTTTTAACAAAGGCTAAGATAAGTTAGCTAGGACATCCTGACCTTTGGTTCCTGGAATAGAGTTGGGTTGTTTTCCATGGGATTCTCCATCAAGGAGATCAGAATCTAGTTAAACCTGGAATGGCGTCAGCAAGAATACAGGGTGGAGGAACCCCTGCACTGTCTTGCCTCATCACAGTACCTCAGGGAATAAAAGGAGTGAGTCGTTATCACTGGACAATGTTAGGTGCAAGAAGCTCAAGGGAGGGTGAAGAGTCCTTGACGTGGAGATAGTATTGTCAGCTATGAGATGGAAGAGACGTCTCTAGAGAGTGGATAACGAGAGATTGCGGTTCAGAGATAGAAGGAGTCAACAGAGGAGCCTCAGCAGGAAAACAAATCAGAGAGTGGGTGGTGCCACATGCTAAGGAGGAAAACAGCATTTCAAGTAGGGTTGTGATTTGTGAGTTACAATACTGGGAGGTCTAGAAAGGAAAGGACCGTGAACATGACTGGCAGCATGGCTGTCAGAGGAGATCGTGACATAATTTGCTTTTCTGGCAAGATAGAGATAGAAGACAGAATAGCACAGTTGCAGAGTAAATAGGAAGAGAAGAAAAGAATGATAAAGATGGAGTTAGTTCCTCTCTCTCTCTCTCTCTCTCTCTCTCTCTCTCTCTCTCTCTCTGTCACTCTCTCTCTCTCTCTCTCTCTCACTCTCTCACTCTCTCAAGTGTAAGTATAGAGCTATTAAAAGTAAGGGTCTGGAGAGCACTGGCTGCTCTTCCAGAGGACCCAGGTTCTATTCCCAGCATCTACATGTAGATTCACAACCAGTTCCAGGGGATCTACTGTGGCCCCTACAGGCACAAGGCACCAATATAGTACACAGACATACATGTAGATAAAACACTTGTACACAAAAAAATTTTAAAAGTGAGAATAGAAGCATAGAATACACTCCCAAGACTCCTCAGAAGCAAGTATTGTTTTCTCCCTTATCTTTCCAGAGAGAATTTATTAATATGCACAGCACATGTGTATATTATATATATACATACATTAGATAGAGATATGTAACTTTTACATAATTGTATATAATACAGATTATCACATTGTTTTTGCTTAGAGTACAGTGTTTTATTGTTATAAAATCCCAACATCTTGGTTTATGAAATGGGGACATAACCATGACTAACTTTAGTAAACCACACATAGTTATCCAAGGTGTCATAACAAAGGAAAATTTAAATCACTTTTCTCCATGAATGTTAGCTGAAGTCTTATTAAATACTCTGATGGGGTCCTTATGTTTTCACTTAGTACAATAGTCCTTTGAAATGAGATCTGATAACTTTAATTGCTATTTTATAAAGAAATAAAGACTTAGAGTTTAACCAGAGTCAGGCATGGTAGCACATACCTGTAATCCCAGAATATAGGAGGCTCAGGCAGGAGGACTTATGTATGTTCAAGGCCAGCCTGATCTGCTAATCAGTAACAGGCCAATCAGAACTATACAGAAATACCCAGTCTCAAAAAAACAGAAGCAAATACACACAAACAACAAAAACAAAAACCCCACAAACAACAACAAAAAATCCTGGACAAAAACGTAGCTCAATTGCCAGAGTGATTACCTAGCTTGCATGAAGACCTGGGTTTGATCCCTGACACTACATAAAACTGGATACGTTAACACATACCTGTAATCCCAGCACTCAAGAGGTGGATACAAGAAGATCAGGAGTTTAAGGTCATTCTCAGCGACATGGCAAGTGTGAAGCTAGTCTGTGATACATGAGACTGCCTCAGAAAGTGAAAAGGCTGGACGTGATGCTCACACCTTTAATCCTAGCACTTGGGAAGCAGAAGCAGGCAGAGTTGGGTGTTTTATTTGCATCTCTTGAACCCCTTCAGATGTTCATTGGAATCACTTAAATTTAATATTTATTAATAGACTAGCACTGAAAGTAATTTAAAGTTAGTATCCTACTAGACAAGTTGATAACAGTTAAACTGTCTTAAACTCCAAAAGCATATATAAGATAATATGGTTTCTTTCAGATATTTCCTTATGAAATTAAAGTGCATTTAATTCTAGTCAAAATATACTGAAAATTTGGATTAAGAGATATGTCGTTGTTGGTAGAGTACTTTCCTCTGGTGTACCTGGTCTTCCCTTTAATGAATGTCTTATTTATTTTTAATGTATTTTCTTAAATTACATTTTATTTATTTTGTCAGATGGGGCACATGCTTGCCACAGCCCATGTGTAGAGGTCAGAAGACAACTTTTTCAGATGTCAGTTCTCTCCTTGTTTTTAAGACAGAGTCTCATTGTTTCTGTCACCGACTCCATCTCATTCCCGGAATCCTACTCTGACAGGCTTGCACCACAAGTGTCAGGCACTTTCCCATGCTGACCCACCTCCTTGCTCTTAGGTCTGTGAACTTTTTAAGAGGTTATGAAGGACTCTGAGACCAAAAAGTGTGAGAATGTCTGTGCTAGGATTGCAGTTGTTCCTTTTATTTTATTATTTTGTGTATGGGTGTTTTGCCTTCATGTGTGTCTGTGCATTGTACCTGGTGCCTGTTGGGGGCCAGAAGAGAGCACAGGATTCCCTGAAACTGGAGTTACAGATAATTGCAAGCTGCTATTTAGGTGTTGGGAATCAAACTTAGGTCCCCTGGAAGAGCAGCCAGTGCTCTTAACCACTGAGCCATTCCCACTTGCTATCATTTCTCTAAGGGCTCACATACTCTTGTATCTTCCAGTAGAGATGTTCCTTTTCAATTAACTACTTTTACAGTATTCTCAAGTCTTGGAAAGTTCTGAGCTATGTTGTGTATTCTGTTACTGAATGTTCTCTTTTTCCTAAGACTTCCTGGTGTCCTCCTTTTCTTTCTTTCTTTCTTTTTTTTTTTTAAGAAAGAATTTTTTTTAAAAGATTTATTTATTTATTAGGTATACAGCATGTATGACTGCAGGTCAGAAGAGGGCACCAGATCTCGTTACAGATGGTTGTGAGCCACCATGTGGTTGCTGGGAATTGAACTCAGGACCTCTGGAAGAATAGTCAGTGCTCTTAACCTCTGAGCCTTCTCTCCAGCCCCCTTCTCCTTTTCTGACCTGCCTTCATATTCTGGGTTCTCCTCAGATCTTTAATCTCATCTGGATTGATAGCCTACTATACTTGTCCCGAGATTGCCTTAACTCATTCCTTTATGGCACTCAGTGTGTCTCAAGCACCAGTATACTTTTTTACTCATTTGTTTCCTGGAGTACATCCTCAAACTTCCGAGGAAAAGATGCATAGGAGGCATACTTCATGTTGGAAATGTCTTTAATTTATTGTGGGAGTGCCAAACTTAGTAGCATTTACCTGTAATTCTAGTACTCAGAAGACTGAGGCAGAAGGATTGCAGTGAGTTCAAGACTAGCCTGAGCTACCTGGCAAGACAGTACCTAAAAAACAACAACAACAACAACAAAAAACAAAAAACAAAAACAAAACTCAAGCAAACAGCAACAGCAAAGACACAGAATAATAATAATTTAATGTAAGGTTGGTATTTTAGCTACTTCTAAGATTTTATGAAAGTAGTTCTTCCTCAGAGATTTTGAGACATTGCTTCATTCTCTCTGTGTTCGATTTCTTGAGGCAGGGTCTCATTATGTATCATTGGTTGACCTGCAACTCACTATATAGACCAGGCTAGCCTCAAACTCATAGACTAAAACCAAATTCCATCTCTTTTAGGGTCATCCCATCTCTATTAGAAATCTGTTTCTAGCCGGGCGGTGGTGGCACACGCCTTTAATCCCAGCACTCAGGAGGCAGAGCCAGGCGGATCTCTGTGAGTTCGAGGCCAGCCTGGGCTACAGAGTGAGTTCCAGGAAAGGTGCAAAGCTACACAGAGAAACCCTGCCTCAAAAAAAAACAAAACAAAACAAAAGAAATCTGTTTCTAAAATTTCATGTCTCTATTATCAATTTGTATTTAATCATATGCCTCTTTTGGACAGAAACTACACTTTAATAATTCTGGTACTTAGGAAGAACCTTGTATGTAGTGAATGTTCAGAACTACTTTGCAGTTGTCCCTACTCTGAGTGATTCAAAGTCATGGTCTCTACCTTCCCAAAATGCATAGCTCCTTGAAACCATTGTGAACTAGGGGCTGGGCTGTTCCTTAAGTTTTCCAGCATCTGTTTGTTTTTTCAAGACAGGGTTTCTCTATGTAGTTTGGAGCCTGTCCTGGAGCTCGCTCTGTAGACCAGGCTGGCCTTGAACTCTCAGAGATCCACCTGGCTCTGTCTCCCAGAGTGCTGGGATTAAAGGCATGCGCTATCGCCGCCCGGCTCAGCATCTTTTTTATTATTTCACATAATACTTTGCAACTAAGTAGACACTAAGATTTATGTAATGAAGCCAGGAGTGATGACATAGGCTTATAATCACAATACTCTGGAGGCTGAGACAGGAGGATCATGAATTCCAGGCCAACTTAGGTTGTACAGTGAGTTCCAGGCCAGCCAGGCTATATAATGAGAACTTATCTAAAAAATTAATAAAACAAATGAAAATATTATTGAATAAGGAGGTTGAGGGGAAGGACAGTAGTCTGAAGTAGTGACTCTTGTGGGGAAGCTGGTCTACTAAGAAGGAAAGGGGCTTTCTCCAGTGGCATCTTCTCTTCCAGAACTCTCAGGGGATTCCATCTGGGGCAGCAGCCTGGCCCTCTTCTGCCTCCTTTTTTGCTCCAAGGCCTTCCCCTGGCTGCTCTTCCTCGCATCTCTGGTTTTGTTGGTACTTGAGTTTTTTCTCCTGCCCACTTCTGCCTTTCTCCTCTTGCTGCTGCGCCTCCTCTGTCCACTTTCTCCTTCCTGCTGCTCTGACTCCTCCATACTCCGCCCTGTTGTTGTCTTTTCTTGCTTGCTGTATCTCCTGTTTGCTGGGAGACCTTACCGGGATGGTGGGTGGGCTGAACTAATACCCCCAGTGTAGGAACATGTCATTTAACCCAGTGCCTCATTGCTTAACCCCAGTGCATTGGTGAGATGGGTTGAGTGGATGTGAGTAGCTAGAGCTATGGCAGTGTCCTCTCCTACCCTTTGGCAAGCCTGCAGGTAAATCCGGTACAATTTGGCCTGTGGAGGTTTTTTCTGCCTTAGTAAGAAGGAAATCGGAAATACTCCTAAAAAAGAAAACTGAAAAGAAAGAAAGCCAGAACCTTTTTCATGATTGCCGGCTTATTTTCCAATGTGGACACTTCTCCTCCTGGAAAAGACAGTGGGCTGACAGATTATAGCCAGTGTTCTACAGATATCAACTCACAGGTTCAGGCCTTTAATCCCAGCACTCAAAGTAGAGGTAGGCATATTTTGGTGAGTTCATATCAAGTTCCAGGCCAGCCAGGGCTACATAGTGAGACCTGGTCTCAAAAATAAAATAAGATAAAATAAAATAAAATAAAATAAAAAGTAACCAAGTGCCAGAGAGTAAAGTAAAACTAATATCGGACTCTGAAAGTGGATGTGGAATGCGTACACAATACTATAAAAGAACTCAAGTGCCTTTAGTGAAAAACAAACTCACCAAGAAAAATTTCAGTTGTGCTCAAAGAGCTCAGAGGAGAATTAGTACAAAAAATATAGACTTAGAAGAATTGATGCTGCAAGGTCCTAACTCCATAAAAGCTAGAATTATTATGAATCTAAACCCACAAGAATTAGAAACTTTAATAAGAGAGTGTGGTTTTGGAATCTAGCTATAGAAATGTGAAAGAAAGTACAGAGCTGAATATTATGAGCTCTCTATGGACTTATGTCTCTCTGTCTCTCTCTCTCTCTCTCTCTCTCTCTCTCTCTCTCTCTCTCTCTCTCTCTCTTGTTTTTGTTTGTTTGTATTTTGAGACAGGTATTTTCCACATAGCCCTGGCTGTCCTGGAACTCACTCTGTAGCTCAGGCTGGTCTCAAACTCACAGAGACCTGCCTGCCTCTGCCTCCCAAGTGCTGGAATTAAAGGTTAAAGCGCACACCATACCACCACCACCAACTAGAACTTATGTTTCTTTTCTTTTTTTTAAAACTCCATTTTTATTTATTTTTTGTGTCTTTCATAGACTTAGGTTTCTTAAATCAGAATCTTAACACTGGTGACCTCACCTAGCACATATAAGGGCATGAGGTAATACAGGAAAACAAAACAAAATCCCAAAATCTGAATACCAGAAAGAATTTAAATGAATTTTGGAAGAGAAAAAAGACAATAAACCCTCATTGAGCTGGGCATGTTGACATATACCTGTCATTCTGGTACTTGAGAGGTAGAATGGGAGGATCTGGAGTTCAAGGCCAGTCTGGGCTACATGAGACTGTCTCAATTACTAAGTAAATAAATAATACAATAGATAATAAAATAGAGTAGAATAACTTTTAAGTCTTCTAGAAATTATAATATTCAGAGGCTGAAGTGTCAGAATTTAGGACTGAAAAAAATTCTGTTGCTCAAGTAGAAAAATCTCCAAAGAGACTGAGCTTGGTGGCACACGTCTAGAATCCACCACTCAGGAGATGGAGACAGGAGCACCAGATCCAGGCCATCCTTGGCTACAAAGCAAGTTCTAGATCAGACTGGGCTACATGCAAATACTCCATCTCTAAAAAACAACCCACAATGTCCTTCAAAGACTGTGAGTGTAGTGAGTGTGTTCTCCAGTGACTGAAAATGTCAGCTCAATTACAGGCTGACTGCTTGGGATGTAGCTCAGTGGTACAGCATTTGTACAGCCTGTGGAAAGTCCTAGGGTTGACCCCAGGCATCACAAAAACAAAAGTTAGAACTGCCAGACAAAGTATCTTTTAAGTCAGTAAATCACATAAAATTTAACAAGAAATAAATTGACTATGAACTTTAAAAAAATTCAAACTAGATACGACCAACAGAAAAAACTGGAGGTAACAAGATCTAGATGTGAACTGGAAAGAGAGAGGAATAAGATTCAAGGTGAAATGGATAGATAGTCAGATAACGAAATTTTCAGATCAGCTGGTAAATACTACATGGCGAGTTTTTTGTGTTTTCTTTGGTTTGGTTTTTTGAGACAGGGTATTTCTGTGTAGCCCTGAACTCACGGAGATTGGCCTGCTTCTGCTTCCCCAGTACTGAGATTACCTGTTGCAGCCACCACCACCCAGCTCTACATAGCATTCTTGATGGGAGCTTAGGGCAGTGCAGTGTACCTGAGCTCAGGAGTCTGAGAGCAGCCTTGGGAACATAGTAAGTCCTCCATTTCTTAAAAGAAAAAAGATCATGAATTAATATGTAAAATATGTGCTACAAAGGAAGACTTTTTATCAGAAATTGTGATACTTTATTTTATAAATGAAAAACAAATTTGAGAGCTGGAGAGATGGTTCAGGTATTAAAGGCTAGGCTCACAACCGAAAATATAAGAGTTTGGTTCCCAGCACTCATGGCTGTCTCTCCACACTACCCCCCAAAAGAAAGGAAAATTAGAATATGAAAACAGATTAGTATATTTAGAGAAAATGAAAGTGGAGTGTGATGTCTGGAAGCGATCTGAAAAAAAATCAGTGTGAAGAAAAATTGTAGACTTTCCAGATGGCGTAAGAGCCAGAAAGGAACTTCAGAATTGATTAAACAGCAACAATTTGCAAACATTGAAATGCAGAAGATGGAAGATGCATTGAAAATGGAAAACAATGAAAATTCTGACCCCAAACAGTAAATAGGTAGCTTGTGGATTTAGGTGACCTAATTTCTTTAGTCAGAGAATGAATTGCTGAACTCAAACCAAATATTGAAGGAAATGGCAGAAGAGGATAAACAGGGATGGTAAATTTAAGAAGGCACGTTGAAAAAGTGTGACTGGAAGTTGGAAAGACAGCCAAGGAGAAGCGGACACAGTGGCTGAATGAAAAGCAGGGGCTGAATGCATCGGAGAAGAAACGCGGTCAAGCTGAAGACAAGCTGCAGCGAGCTGCAGTGGACTAGAGAGAAAATCTTTCCACGAGTACAAATTGAGAGACTATAGGAGGAAGTGGAAGTCTTAGAGGCCCATAAAGAAGAATTAGAGGGACTGGAGAGATGGTTCAACAGTTAAAAGTTCTTCTCAGAGGGCCCACATAAGGTAACTCACAACCACCTGTAACTCCTGCTTCTGGATCTGACACCCTCTTCTGGCCTCCAAGAGCACCTGGATTCATGTGCGCATACACACACACATATATATAAATAAAAAACACATCTTAAAATTTAAAAATCGGAGCCGCATGCGTTGGCATGGAGGCAGAGGTAGGTAGTAGATCTCTGTGCGGTCAGGGACAACCTAGTATACATAGTTACTTCCAGGACAGCCAGGACTACATAGTGAGATCCTGTTTTGAAAAAATAAAAACAAAAAAATAACAAAACATTTCATTTAAGACTATATAAAGCCAGCCTTTGACACATCCTAGACCTTCTTTCCCTATGAGAACTCTCAGAGTGGAAAACAGAAAGTAAGAGAAAGATATATGTCTTTGGAAGACATCCAAAGGAAAAGAGTAGGTGAACATATTCAAAAATCAAAATACTAGGCAAGTTGTTAGTGCATTCCTGTAATCCCAGTATTTGAGAGGCTAAGGAATGAGCTTGGAGAACTGGAAGCCAGCCTACACTGTGTAGCTAGACACTTGCAGAAATAATTCCAGATACGTTTGAGAAGGGGACTTTCTCAGTTTCTGCATGCTCTTTAAAAGGAAAATCCAGACACAAATGGCAAGAATTGCTTTGGTCATGGGGGCTGGTGCTGACATCAAAGTTTTTCTATTTCTAGATCCAACATATCAGAACAGAGGCAAAAACCTAATGAGAATCCTTCCACAGCTCCTTAACCCATTGAAGAAACTTGCTTTTACAAATGACTTGACCAAGTAGAACAGCTATGTAAAACATGAAGTTGTATTGTCAAGTGGAGAGATGTATGAAAGAATATGTGTATTATTTTTTTGAGATGTTCGTATGTGGCAGGCTGACCTCATTAGATAGGAATGACTGAACTTTGTGCCTCTACCTCTGGAGTGCTAGGATTACAAGAATACATCACCATACCAGGCTTATGTAGTTGTGGGAACTGAACCCAATCTTTTTTTTTTTTCCTGGAACTGAGGACCGAACCCAGGGCCTTGCACTTGCTAGGCAAGCACTCTACCACTGAGCTAAATCCCCAACCCCAAAAGAAAGTCCAAGGTAACCCCCCCTCCCCCGCCCCCTGGAGCTGAGGACCAAACCCAGGGCCTTGAGCTTGCTAGACAAGCGCTTTACCACTGAGCTAAATCCTCCTGAACCCAATCTTATACAGACTAGGCAAATACTCTACCAACTGAGCTACACTCCTGCCCAAGAATATGCAAATAAAGTACAATTACTATATAGACACGTGTTTATATAAACTAAATCAACATATAAGACATCGAAGGAGTGAAGGTTATGATTAAGACTTTAGCTGAGTGGTGGTGGCACACACCTTTAGTCCCAGCATTCAGGAGACAGAGGCAGGAGGATCTCTGTGAGTTCGAGGCCAGCCTGGTCTACAGAGATTCAGGACAACCAGGACTACACAGAGAAACTCTCGAAAAAACAAAACAAGCAAACAAAATTCTCAGTTAATAAAAATAGTATTTAAAAACCCAAGGAAAACCAGCATAAGCTATTTAAAATTGTTTGGTTTGAGACAGGTTTTCTCTGTAGCACTGGCTGTCTTAGAACTCACTTTGTAGACCAAGCTGGCTACAAACTCAAGGACCTGCCTGTCTCTGCCTCCCAAATTCTAGGAATAAAGGTGTGTGCTACTATGCCAAGTTTAGAATGTTTTTAAAGTATTTTCTAGATTACATCTATATTTTGTATGTGAGTGTCTGGGTGCAAATGCACCACAGCGCATGTGCGAAGGTCCAAGGATTACTAGAAGGCACTTCTCTCCTTTTACCTTGGGTTGTGGTAGTTGAACTCAGGTTACAAGGCTCAGCGACAAGAACCTTTTCTCACTGAGCCATCTCACTGTTCCTAGTATATTTATTGACCTCCCTTTGAGGTTGAAAAATTAAGTGAAGTAGCGCATGAGTGGAGGAGAAGATTTATTGAGTGACTGAACGTGTGGGAGGGACTAACTAACCCATGTGATTATAATTTTAGGTGCCCGTGGCATTCGATGATGTCTCCATCTACTTTTCCACTCCAGAGTGGGAAAAATTAGAAGAATGGCAAAAGGAACTTTACAAGAATATCATGAAGGGCAACTACGAGTCTCTCATCTCCATGGGTGAGGCTGAGTTGGCACCTTTTAAACGAGGTGCCAGCAGTCCCAAGAGGGCTGAGACAGTCCCTCTTCCTACAGTGTCCTCATTCTCACTGTCCTTCTCCCCTCAGAATCTAGTTTTAAGCCAAAGAAGAGCAGAGCTAACTTACTATGTGCAATTTTCTCATTTTCTTGTACCTGCTTTCTTGAGGAACTTGTAAATAGTTTGAGGTTGATAGATGAGGAGAAATGATAAAGGATCTAAAGAAATTAATTCCCTGACTGTGGACCTCAAACATTCCACTGCCTTGGAGATTATCATACTGATTTATCTCTTTGTCATGCCTGCTCTCCATTTTTCCTCTCCTAGATTATGCCATGAACCAACCTGATGTCTTATCTCAGATTCAACCAGGAGAACACAGTACAGATGACCAACCAAGGCCAGAGGCGAGTGAGATTCCTGCAGATGCCAGTGAAGGTAAGAGAAAGATTATATGCTCTTAAGCTCCTTTTCCTGGTCAGAGAAGTGGGCTTAATATGAAGAAAGCATGGCTTAGAGGTGTCCAGAGCCATTCAGTGCCAAAATATTTTACACTTTAAATATTACATTTAACGACTAGAGAGAGTTCAGTGATCACCTTGTCCTTTACCCATCAGTACCTCATACGTGCTAATAAAGTACTCTACCACTGAGCGGTAGCCCCTCCCCCGTTTTTCTTTTGATGTATATATTTTTCATTTTTTGCATATATTTAATTCAGTGCATTTTTTTGCTGAAAATGATCAAACAGTGTGTTCGTTTTTCTTTTCCTTTTTCTTTTTTTTCTTTGTTTGGTTTTTTTTGAGACAGGATTGTCACACAGGCCTACTCTACTTATGGTACTCAAATTACAAATTCCCAAAAGGAAAAGAGGTGCTCAGAAGAAAGCATACTGTTGGCAGCTGAGGCACAGTAAGATGCTCTTGTGATGTAGGCGAAGTGCTGTGTGTATAAAGAACAGTTTTCCAGATCTTTATACCTGCAGGCAGTTCCTTATCAAGAGGAGCAGTCTGAATTTCCCTTCTGACATGGGGAATGAGCCCTGGTTCCTGGTTTCAGTGGAGAAGACTACTAACTACTTGATCTAGTTTCATTTCTATTACTATGATAAGATGTACTGACAAAACCCAAATTTAGGGGAGAAAGCATTTATTTTAGCTTACAATTTCAGGTGGCAGTCCATCAGGTGGAGAAGCTGCAGTGTGGAGCTTAAAGTAACCAGTCACATCACATCCATAGCAGAGGGCAGAAAGACGTGAATGCATGCATGCACACTCTCATGCTTGCTCTCTTGTGTTCAGCTTGATTTATTCAGTTTACACAGTTCAGCATGACCACAGGCTAACCCAATGTAGAGAGTCCCTTATTAAGATTCTTCCTAGGTTGTGTCAAACTGACAATTAAAGCTGATCATCACACCCAGTAATCTTAAATATGAATCCAAAATATTAAAATGAAATCATGATGCTTTTCTTTTTCTAAAGGTTGTGTTCTTTGTAGCCGTATCCACTGAAAAGATAAAAAAGCAATGATAACTGATTAGCAACTAGCACCCTTCCCAAGGGCCAGTAGGTGTGTACCATTATATTGATCTTTATATTTGCTTATTAAATGGCACAGGTCACTGTTTTTAGAACTTTGGGAGAGATGTAAAGTCCTTTAGGATTTAAGGATTCATTTTGAAAGAACTCTCCCCCAAAAAGGGCTTCATCATTCTCTCTCTCTCTCTCTCTCTCTCCTCCCCCCTCTGTGTGTGTGTGTGTGTGTGTGTGTGTGTGTGTGTGTCTTCCTCCCTCCCTCTTCCACTTTACCTCACACACATACTCTGTGTGCTTGTTTTCACCCCAGGCCTAGGATGCCCTTTTTTGGACTAGTAGAAAACTGCTAATATCCAGAAAATGAATCAAGCTCTCTATAGTTAGTTCTTCAAAGACCTCATAGATTACTTATAGTTTTATTTCTTGCAAATAAAAATAGCTAACTATTATACTAATTGTGTTGTTTCTTGAGACAGAGTCTTTTTATGTTTTCTAGCTATGAAATTCATCATAGCCTCAAATTCACAATCTTCTACCTCCAGCTCCCTAGTGCTAGGATTATAGAAATGTTAAGCTTTTCAGTGTCTTTTTAAAAAACTCTACCCCGCCCCCCACTTCCACCCAACCCTCCCACCATCCCTCTCACCCTCTCTCCTCTTTTTCCTCTTCTTTCTTCTTTTTTGAGATAGGGTTTCTCTATGCAGCCTTAGCTGTCCTGGAACTCACTATGTAGACCATGCTGGTCTTGAACTCACAGAGATCTGCCTGCCTCTGCTTCTTTAGTGCTTTACCTTTATTTTTATTTTATGTGTATGGGTCTTTTGCCTGAATGTTTGTTGGTGTACCACATGTGTACAGTGCCCATGGGGGGCAGAAGAGGGCATTGGATCCCCTGGGACTGGAGTTACAGATAGTTATGACCTACCATATAGATGCTGGAAATTGAACCCAGGTCCTCTGGAAGACCAGCCAGTGCTCCCAACTGTGGAGCCATCTCTCCAGCTCCCTCTTTTAAATCAGTCAGAAACTAGTGGAATATAACTGTGCCCAGAGCAGAAAGAAAAGGTTAAATAAGAATAGGGCCCAAGGACTATCTGCTGTGGGGAGAGATAGGAAGAATGTGCAGATTTGGGCGTGGACAGCAACCTGCTTTTCCTATTTCCTACTGTGAGCTACAAACAAAGCTAGTAAGTTAAGTCCATCCTTATCTTTGGTCCTTCCTTGATTTTGTATATACATGTATATATAAAGAAAAGGGAGGGGTGTGGTGGTAGAGGCAGGCGGATGGATCTCTGGGAGTTTAAGGCTAGCCTGGTCTACATAGGAAGTTCTAGGCTAGTCAGGGCTATGAATTGAGACCTTGCCTCCCTTCCCCACCAAAAGAAAGAAAGAAAGAGGGGTAGGGCCATTGAGACAGTGGGTAAAGGTACGTGCTGCCAAGTCTGGTGCTCTGAATTTAATCCCCAAAACCCACAGAGTGAAAATAGAGAATCAACCACTACAGGATTTGCTGTAAGCTTGCGCGCGCACATACACACACACACACACACACACTAAATAAAAGTGTAATTTAAAAAAATATATGAAAGTGTAGAGGACTGGTGGCTATGAAGAGAAAGTCCCAAATGAATGAAATCCTATTCATCAGAAATAATGGCTTTTATAGTCACATTTAACAGGCATGATGGTACAAGCTTATATTCTCAGCAATACAGGTAGAATGGGGACAGGAAGATTAGGTATTCAATGTCTTCCTTGGCAACATAACAAGTTTGAGGCCAATCTGGGCTACATGAGATTATGCCCTTTTTTTTCTTTTCTTTTTTTATTCTCCCCCTTTGGAGCCTTTTCTGGAACTCACTCTGTAGACCAGGCTGGCCTTGAACTCACAGAGATCTGCCTGCCTCTGCCTCCAGACTGCTGGAATTAAAGGCGTGCACCAGAGGCAGGTGGATCTCTGTGAGTTCGAGGCTAGCCTGGGCTACAGAGTTAGTTCCAGGACAGGCTCCAAAGCTATACAGAGAAACCCTGTTTCGAAAAACAAAAAACAAAAACAAAAACAAAAACAAAAGGCATGCACCACCACTGCCTGGCCAGAGATTATGTCTTAAAAAAAAAAGAAGTAATAGTAAACAGATGTGGTGGCACATGCCTTGAATCCCAACACTTCAGAAGCAGAGGCAGGTAGATCTCTGTGAATTCAAGGCCAGCCAAAGCTACATAGCAAAAGAAAAGAAAAAAGTACAAACTTAATAATGTCAAGCTGGCAGTGGTGGCACCCACCTTTAATCTCAGCACTGGGAGGCAAAGGCAGGTGGATCTCTGTGAGTTCAAGGCCAACCTGGTCTACAAAGCAAGTTCCAGGACCAGCCAGGACTGTTAATGTAGAGAAACTTAGTCTCAAAAAAACCAAAAAAAAAAATTAATAATGTCATGTTCAACAAATGAACATGATTATGTTACCTTTTAAAGAGATTTATTTATTACTTTATGTGTATGAATGTTTTGCCTGCATGTATGTATGTGAACTGCATGCCCAATAAGGTTATAAGAGGCCACTGGATCCCCTGGACCTACAATTACAAATGGTTATGTGCTAGGAATCAAACCCAGTTTCTCTGCAAGTGCAACAAGTGCCTTGTCCACTGGACCAACTCTCCAGCCCAATTTTACCTTCTGATTCAAATCCCCAAAAACCATTCTCTCTTTTTCTCCACCAATAGAGCCTGGCCTTTCAACCTCAGATATTCTGTCTTGGATTAAACAAGAGGAGGAGCCTCAGGTTGGAGTCCCCCAGGAGTCCAAAGAGAATGACCTGTACAAAGGCTCCTCTTATGCTGGTGAGTAACAGAGGGCGCAGAGACGTTCATATTCAGCTCACACTAGGAGTGGCTCAAGAATGCAGCCTGGCAAAGTGCTAGAAAGACAAGGAGCGGAGAAGAAGAAAAGAAAGATAATGGTCAGCCAAGTTAGAAATGAAACCAAAAGGCCACCAAGGTTAGTGTGTGGGGAGGCACATGCAGTGAAGGTTGTGGGAGCTGGTTCTCGTCTTCTACTCTGTGGGTCCCAGAGATTGAACCCAGGTTGTCAGGCTTGATGGCAAATGCATTTCCCACTAAGCCGCTTCACCAGCCCAGAAAACGCACTCTTAAATGCAAATAAGAATTGTTGGGGCTGGGTATATCCGTACAAAGCCCTGGGTTCAATCTTTAGCACTGTATTTAGAAAAGGAAGACAGGATTGTTAGAGGAAGAATAATAAGTGTATATAAATGAATACAAGATGGAAATTAGAAAAACAGAGTATCTGAAGATCACTTAGAAAGGATAGATAGAATAGAGCCAGGCATGGTAGCCTGTAATCCCAGCACTCAGGAAGCAGAAGCAGGAGGATTGCCTGGTCTAGGATTGCCTAGAAACGGTAAGTTCTAGGCCAATCAGGGTTATACCACAAGACTCTGTCTCAGTCATCAATCAGTCAAAATAGAACAGAACAAAAATGGAGGGGGGGGGGAGAGAAATAGGCAAAAGTGTTGGAGGAGTGCAGGTGGAGATATTTTCCCTCCGTGAAGGGAAGTCGTGATAGACGAGGAAACGAGTGTTTCATTCTGTGATGAGAGTTAGGGCCAACTGTGGCTTACTTCCTGAACAATAAAAGAGAATCTTGGCCAATGAGATGGCTTCAGTGGGTAAAGGCACCTATTACCGAGCCTGACCATCTGGGTTTAATTTCCCAAGACTCACATGGTGGAAGGAGAGAACCAGCTTCACAAGTTGTCCTCGGACCTCCTCTTGTGTAGCATGGCACGCACATGTCCCCTCCCACAAGATAAACAGTGTCATTTATAGAAGAGAATCTGAAGATCGGAAAGGACGCAACTGTTTATATAGCATAAGAGAACCTGGTCTTTTTTTGTTTTTTGTTTTTGTTTTGCTTTTTAGTCTATGCTGTGCCCTATGTTTCTCTATACTCTGGAAAGTGAGAAATACGACGGTTTCTGCTCTTCAGAAAATTTATACCACGGACATGCATACCAATCTAGACATGTCGTTAGGTGCGTGGGAGTGAGTTAGATGGATGACTTAAAGATATTTGGGGTTTAGAAAACATGTCAGTTTTAGTTTAGGTATTTAGATACTGCATAACCAAGTGTGTGTAAAGCCAACCTATAATCCCAGCACTTGAGTTCAGGGCTAGACTCAAGTTTGAGGCTAGCCTGAGGCACAGGAAACCCGTCTCATGCCCTGCCCCCCCCACCTCTGGTAAAAGAGTGTGAGGGAAGAATGGCCCTAAAAGACTGACTAGTTGGCTTGACCATGACTCTGGAAGACGGGGAGATGGGAAGCACCCTGGAAAAGGGAGAACAGAATGCCAAAGACGCAAAGGTGGAAATGCGTTCTTACTTCTGGGAGGACAGGCAGCTGACTCTGGAAGGGTTTATCTCATAAAATGTAGATGGACGTAAAGAGGTGAGTCAGGCCCTGTCACACCAGGCAATGGATAAAGTTATTGAGTCGAAGTGAAACATAAAGAAAATAATATGGGGAAGATTGGTGCCAAGGTTATTCCTTTTCAAAAGGGAGCATCACCGTACAGTCTTATATTTGTAATGATTTGGCACCCAGTCTACAGGGGCTGTGTTAGTAATGAGAGCCCTTCCCTGAGCTTCTCTGAGCAGTTAGCCGCTTAGAGCAACCTGCTAGAACTGGTTGGAATGTGAGAGGTACTGGTGAGATAACTCTGGGTCCCTTCTTTCAGATGAAGAACTTGTCATCAAAGCCGAAGACCTTGCTAGAGCCTCCTTGTGTCCTGAAGTTCCAGTAGCCTTCCCTGCGCCCCCCCCACCAGCAGCCAAGGATGCTTTTTCAGACGTAGCTTTCAAGAGCCAGCAGTGTGCACCCATGACACCTTTTGGACGCACAGCCACCGACCTGCCCGAAGCCTCAGAGGGACAAGTGACTTTTACTCAGTTAGGAAGCTACCCACTCCCACCTCCAGTTGGAGAGCAGATGTTCTCATGCCACCATTGTGGCAAGAGTCTCAACCAAGACATGTTAATGACACATCAATGTAGCCATGCTGCCGAACACCCCCTGACCTGTGCCCAGTGTCCCAAGCACTTTACCCCACAGGTGGACCTCGGTAGCACCTCCCAGGACCATGCCAGTGAAACACCACCCACCTGCCCTCACTGCTCCCGGACCTTCACTCACCCCTCACGACTCACATACCACCTTCGGGTCCACAACAGCACTGAGCGCCCTTTCCCCTGTCCTGATTGTCCCAAGCGCTTCGCTGACCAGGCGCGACTCACCAGCCATCGGCGAGCTCATGCTAGCGAGAGGCCCTTCCGTTGCCCACAGTGTGGTCGTAGCTTTAGCCTGAAGATCAGTCTCCTGCTGCACCAGAGGGGGCATGCGCAGGAGCGCCCCTTCTCCTGTCCTCAGTGTGGCATTGACTTCAATGGCCACTCTGCACTGATTCGTCACCAGATGATCCACACAGGCGAGCGTCCCTACCCGTGCACAGACTGTAGCAAGAGCTTCATGCGTAAGGAACACTTGTTAAACCACCGGAGGCTGCACACAGGTGAGCGGCCCTTCCAGTGTCCGCACTGTGGCAAGAGCTTCATCCGCAAACACCACCTCATAAAGCACCAGCGCATCCATACAGGCGAGCGGCCCTACCCCTGCGCACTGTGCGGGAGGAGCTTCCGCTACAAGCAGACGCTCAAGGACCACCTGCGGACCGGTCACGGTGGAGGCTGTGCGGGTGATAGGGACCCTTCCGCACAGCCACCAGACCCACCTGGTCCACTCTTAACTGCCCTGGAAACCTCTGGCCTAAGTGTTAGCACTGAGGGCCTAGAATCTAGTCAGTGGTATGGGGAAGGGAGTGGAGGGGTGGTTTTGTAGATCTGTGGCCCGTTGGTTATTTATGTTCACAGCAGAGTGGAAGGTCCAGGAAAAAGCCGACAGGCTCCACAATCCATAGTAATTATCTGGTACATAGAGGAATTTGGGGGTGTCTGCACTCAACTAGAGACTTACTTGTGCTTTGGAAGTCCACAACAGTACAAGAATACCTTATTTTGAAAACTGGAAGAGAGGTCAGCACCCATGTCTTTCCAGATACCACAAAAGCAGTTTGGGAAGCAAGATTTGGCTTCTGATCATTCTGTCAGGATAGCAGAGTGAGAATAGACTGCTTCTGGGTAGAGACAGGTGCATGGAAAGAGCCCCCCAAGCCTGAAGCTTGTCTTTAATTCCTCAGTGATGGGATGACTTTTGGGGGAATGTGTCTCTGAAACCAGCCAAGCTCTGTTCATACCTGTGTAGTCACCTTCTCCTGAAACATGGTGACTGAGGCTGCCTTCCTAGGCCTAGATTCTGTCTGCTAATACATTTTGTTTAATGTTGGTGAACAAGAAATCTGACTTCAATAGCTTATTGAAGGGGACAGTTCTTAGCTTTTACTAGCTTGATTTGAAACATTCTGACTCTTGTAGCAGCTTTTAAAAGGGCAGAGAACTTTACTTCAGCCCTGGTTAGAAAATTAGGAGAAGAGTTTTCTCTCCAGGTAGGAGCTAAAGATCCCAGAGATCCCAGGCACAACAGTGATAGCAGGGCCTAAAAATCTGCCTGAATCATGAGTTTAGAGTCATTTCTATCAATTTATCCCTTCTCTTTTCCAAGCCAATGATCATGTTTATCCATTTCTGGTGTTTAATTCATTCTCTCTGTCTCTGTCTGTCTGTCTCTCTCTGTGTCTGTCTCTCTCTGTGTCTGTCTGTCTGTCTGTCTGTCTCTCTCTCTCTCTCTCTCTCCAGGGTCTCTCTGTATATCCTGGCCTAGAACTTGCTTCATAGACCAGGCTGACCTTGAACTCACAGAGATCTGCCTGTCTCTGCCTCATGTTCTGGGTGTACCACCATGCCCAACCTGATTTTCTTTACAATCCTTAGCTTCAAAAATCAGCACTTCAAGGCATCAAGCACTCCAGCAAGTGCTACTGAGCTCAGGGCTTTTGTTCCCTCAGTAGTATGATAGCAGTATTGTAATGTGATGCTCTTGAGGAAAGGATTTGCATCCCTGCCTGCTCCACCCTCACTGGCAGTGAACAGAATGAAACCCCTCCTCAGTCACTGAGAGTTAAACATCCTATTTGTCTAACCTGATTTGGTAACTTTTTTTGATTTTTCGAGATAGGGTTTCTCTGTGTAGCTTTGGAGCCTATCCTGGAACTCACTCTGTAGCCCAGGCTAGCCTCGAACTCACAGAGATCCACCTGCCTCTGCCTCCCAAGCACTGGGGTTAAAGGAATGCGCCACCACCACCCAACTTGATGTGGTTGTTGTTAGACAGGGCTTCACTGTGTAGCCTTGGCTGGCCTGGAACTCAGAGATTGCCTGCCTCTGCATCCAGAGTGCTGGGATTAAAAGCATGTGCTGTCATGCTCAGCCATCTGTTGTACTTTGAGGGGTCATGGCTACTGTGCATTCTGTTCTTGGGCACTCTTGGTCCTCTGAAAGCATCTGAACCTAGTTCTATTCCTAAGTGTCTGTGTAATCAGCTATGTGTCCTCTTCCTATTTCAGCTCTCACATTTTTATCACCAAAATGAGGCTGTTAAAAGAAAAGGTGGGCCTCCAAAAACTTTCTCAAAAGAAAGAAGAATCTTGTGATACAGTTCTTCTCTGCCAAAATCCTGTCCTTCCTTTGGCTTCTGTCCAAACAAAGTCAAATGAGGCAGAAAAACCAAAGCAGAGAAACTCATGTAGAAACTTGGTGGAAGTCAGCTTGTCTTGTTCTGCTCTTAGTGGGTCCTGAAGTAGAAGACAGAGAATGTAAAAGCCCTATATTTGGGACAGGAGCTGTTTATTCCACACTCCTTTGTTCCTCCAGAATCTTCTGTAATGTCTAGAATGAGATCTAGAACTGTATAGCCATGGCACTGTCTGGATAAGGAAGGGAATGCTTTCTCCTGATTACTAGGCCCAACCTTCAGTCTGCATAGTTAGTGTACCCACAGTAGGAAATGGTGTTTGCCTAGTTACTGTGCTCCTGCCAAAGTTCTGCCTGAACATGCTGTTCTTCAGGATAATCACATATAGGAAACACTGTTTAGTGACATTAATAATGCCAAGGGTCCTGGGAGACGTAAGAAATGTGTGTAAGACCTGGTCTGCTGTCATAACTTTCAGCCTGTAGGCAGTGAAAATCCCCAGGGGATAGATAAGACAGATGATGGCAGAACTGTGGTATATTGGGATAAAGAGCTTAGCCAGAATCTGGACCATCCCACAGGAAAACTTGGAAATTCTGAAATCCCCAAATCAGGATCCAGCTTCATTAATGACCCATTAGGGACTTGAATGTGAGATTTGCACCTGAAAAAGAAGGAATCAAGGCATTATCCTCAGGATGAGGGAAGCATTTGCTAGAGCTAAGAGAAGATACCTACTGAAGCTTTGGTATGGGACTAGATAGCATCTGAAGTTCATCTGAACTTAACAGATTTACCAAGGACACAAAAGTTAATGAGAGGCCTATGTACCAGAGTGCTGCCGACGGATCCCAATGCCTGTTCTGTTAGGAGCCATAGCCAGCAGGGGTCTAAACTGGCAAAAAGAGAATGTAGTTCAAATACCAACCAAACAAGAGCCATAAAACCAAATAAAATGGCAGGGCCATTCCAGAAACTTGGAAGCATATGGAATCAGTGCTAATCCTTAATGTGGCTCAAAGTAGGGACTTCAGTTGTTGTACAGTCAGTTCTTCCATTCATCAATCTCCTATCAAGTAGAACCCATTTGTTTTTCAAAGATTCATTTTCAGTGAATTTTCAGCAGGTAGAATCTCCTTGTCTACCTGGTGTCTTGAGAGAAACTATACATTTAACCATGGAATTAAAGAGGCATTTGGCGCCTAGTGCTCATGACCAGTCAGTCCCTGTAGGGAAGAGGAAACTCCAGAAATGTCCTACTGATCTGTCTGTCCCCTAGATGATGGCACAAAAACTCTACCTCAGAGTGCATCCAGGAGATGGCTCTGACCAGATTTACTCTTTACTTTCTGGAGTTTTCATTGTCAACACTGAATGAGCCTCTGGTTCAGCCACAGTATGAAAATAAATGTAAGTTGGTCAATTGTTTATAAAGTAAAAGATTGATCCCTTCCTACTTGGCATTTGATAATGGAAACACCTTAGTCATGAACTCCAGAGAGAGCCATGCTCTACATCACTTCCTTCATTAATAAACTACAAAGTTTCTGGTAGGGGCTCCCCTAGGCTTCTCTTGAGATGATATCCATATCTATCTCAGCCAGTCCCCCTGACTTATGAGACAATAACAAATATTATTTCAGTCTCAAAAAGTCTCACTGAAAAAAGTACCTAAGTTCATGTCAATGGGTTGGAAATCCCAAGTTTATGTCATATTTCTTGAGGAGACAAAATTAGCTCCTTAGACAACAAAAAGCAGCCTCTGCAGCTGCTTGAGTAGCAATGAGGCATTTTCAGTTGAGGACCTGATATTGTTACATACATATACATATTTATTTGGATACACACACACACACACACACATATACATACATACATACATATATATATTGGTTTTTTGAGACAGGGTTTCTCTATATAGCCTTGGCTGTCCTGGAACTTGCTCTGTAGAGCAAGCTGGCCTTGAACTCAGAGATCCTCCTGCCTCTGCCTCCCAAGTTCTGGGATTAAAGGCATGTGTCATTGGATGGATATTTTTGACTACTCATTTCACCCTCGTTCTCTGTAGCAAAGGGGTAGTCTCTTATCATATGGGGTGTATACAACAGGCTGTTCTTTTTGGCAAGTTTCAGGTTCCTATAAACAAGATAATTAGGAGTTCAAAATTAGGGACTGGAGTGATATCTCAGTAAAGTGCTTGCTATACAAGCATGAGTACCTGAGTCTAATCCCTAGAACTCGTGAAAAAACCAGGACCAATGCCATGGGCTTGAATCCCAGCACTGGGGAGACTCTTGCTGGCCTGTCAGCCTGGCTTAATTGGTAAGTCTCAGGTCAATAAGAGACCCTGTCTCAAAGAACAAAGTCAGTGACTCCTGAGCAATGACTCCCAAAGTCCTCTGGTCTCCACACGAAAGTATAACACACACACACACACACACACACACACACACACACACACACACACATCAGATTGATTGGGGGTGGGGCTAAGGAGGGTATAGGGACTCAATGCTCATCATCATCAGTACAGTATTAATGGCTAGGAGCAGAGCTTCTGATGTCAGACCTAGATTCAAGTCTCAAGTAATATAACATTATTTTACTTTCTGAAGACCTTGTTTCCTTATAAGGTAGTGGGAATGCTTCCTGTATCTCAGATGCGGTAGGGCGTAAGAACCCATGGCACAACATTTTACAGAACCAACCTGAAAGGTGATCACAAAGCCAGGCTGCACTGGAAATGGAAGTGTTAAGAGCCAGGGTCTGGCCAGGTGTGATGGTTTACACCTGTAGTCCTAGCGCTTAGGAAGCTGGGGCAGCAGGATTGCTGGGGGTCCTAGGCCAACCTAGGTTACATAGGAAAGCCCTGTTTTTAAAGGGGGGAGGGGACTTGTGTTCAGTTCTCAGCACCCCACATGGTGGCTTACAATTTTAACTCCAGTTTCAAGGGATCTGGTCCCGTCTTCTGGCCTCTCCAGACACCAGACATACATGTGGTACATATATATACATGTAGGCCAAACACTCATACACATAAAAACAAACATCTTGTGTTTAAAAAAAAAAAATTGCCTGACAGAAGTACATAACCCCTAGCTGGCTCAGCCTTTTGCTACCATCTTTTTCATAAATTTAGTATGATCTCTTACTGATTATTTTCTACATCTACCAGCCCACATAGGTTTCTGATGCCACAACCCCATTTGGCTCTGATTCTCACTTGATTTTTCTTCTTTTTCCTCCTCTTAAAAATTTTTTTTTAGATTTTATGTGTCAGTGTTTTGCCTGCATGTGTGTATGTGCATCATGTGTGTGCCTGGTGCCTGCAGAGGTCAGAAGAGGGTGTCAGATTCCCTAGAATTGGAGTTATGAATGATTGCAAGCCACTGTGTGGGTGCTGGGAATTGAACCTGGGTCCTCTGCAAGAGCAACAAGTGCTCTACACCACTTTGTTTTGTTTTTTAAACTTCAAAAGCAGATTCTGTAATTAGGTTGGCAGTAAACATATTGGGGCACCATGCTGATCAATACAGATGTGAGCAATCCTCATTTTCCCATGTTCCAAAAGAAAGAAACCACAATGAAGGAGTGACAGCTGCTGACAGTGTGAGGACCAAGTTCCATCCCCTCGGGAGTCTTGATTTCCCTGTCCAATCCCACATGGCTGGCTCATTCTGTTGCTTTTCATGAAGTCAAAGCTGGACTTTGCTAAACCACTCTTTTAAAACAAAGAATTTTAGGGCAGTGGTGGGACACACCTTTAATGCCAGCACTCTGGAAGCAGAGGCAGGTGGATCTCTGTGAGTTCGAGGCTAGTCTGGCCTACAGAGCTAGTTCCAGGACAGCCAAGGCTACACAAAGAAACCCTGTCTCAAAATAAATTTTTTTAAAATATATTCTTTTAGATATTTCTCAGTTTTTCTTAGTTTAGATTCTATAATTGGGAAATCTGGCCCAGTTCCTTTTCCCATGCTCATTCTAACTCAGTCAGCTACAGTCAGCAGTAAAATTCCTCTGGCCCCCGTACCAGGATCTGTGAACCTCATAAACGTGTCCAGGAATGGGAACCATACAGCAGTTTAGTGCTGCCAGAGGGAACAGACTCTCTGTTTAATGCTTATCGAGATTTCTTCAAATATTTCTATTTCACCAATACGATCATAAGACCAACGCTTAGCGTCCTTGCTCAAAATACCTGGAAGATGCCGTTTGTCTTGTGAAAGGAGTCATTTGCCACCTGAAGTCAAGGGAGGGGAGGTGGCATCTGTTTCTGGCCCTGCTCCTGTTTTTGTTTGTTTGTTTATTAGAGACAAAGTCTCACTGTATAACCCAGTTGGCCTCAAACTCACCATCCCGTCTCAGCTTCTCTAGTGAAGGGATTACAGATGAGTGAACCATGCCTGACTCTTCAGTGCCCCCACCCCACATTTCCTCCTTTTTCTTTTTGCTTTTTTGAGACAGGGTTTCATGTATCCCAGGTTGGCTGCAAACCTGGTTTGTAGCCTAGATTTCTTTGGACTTCTGCTCCTGCCTCTCCTTGGTTTTACCAAGTGCTAGGGATCAAACCCAGAGCTTTGTGCATGTTAGGCAAGCACTCTACCAACTGAGCTACACCCTCCAGCCTCTTTTTCTTTTTATAGAATTGACCACAGTCACAGATATGCGACGGCTTTGGTCAACTTGGTCAATTAAATGTCCCCTCCATATCATGCCTAAGACCACCAAGGAAGGCAGAACACTACAGTCTCATCAGAACAGCCTCAAAAACAGTGATTCCGAAGTTCTCATCTCAGTCGTTACATTCCAAATAAAGGGCTTGATAAAACTTCACTGAACTATGTTGGTTTGTGCTTATTAGCAAAGCAGTATTTATAATACAACCTTGAAATTGTCCTAAAAAATAGGGCTGGGGTTTAGGAGTTAAGAGCACTTACTGCTCTTGCAGAGGACCAGAGTTTTGTTCCCAGCATCCATTTTGGGTGTTCATAACCTCCTGTAACAGTAGCTCCAGGGTTGCAACTTTCCCAAGAAATTTTTTTTCCAAGACGGGGTTTCTCCGGGTAGTCA
Source organism: Peromyscus aztecus (assembly GCA_902168405.1). NCBI lineage: Eukaryota > Metazoa > Chordata > Mammalia > Rodentia > Cricetidae > Peromyscus > Peromyscus aztecus. The sequence goes on along the minus strand of CABHPQ010130924.1, from coordinate 3,758 downwards.
TGGCACTTGCTCAGTAGACCAGGCTGGCCTTGAACACAGAGATCCACCTGCCTCTACCTCCAGAGTGCTGGGATCAAAGGTGTGCACCAAAGCAGCCTGGCAAGAAGACTTTTTTTAAAGACGAAATCTTAAGTAGCCCAGCATGGTCTTGAGCTTGACGTATAACCAAGGATGACCTTGAACTCTTGATCTTTCTGTCTTCACCTCCCAAGGGCTGAGATTATAAGTCTTTACTACCACATTATATCCATACTATGTAATATTCATAAATATATGGAGAATATCAGGTCAGGAAGGTAGCAAGCACATTCCTGGAGACTTGGTTTTGTTTAACCAAACCAAGCAGAATTCAAAATTAAGGATGTACATGAACTAATATATGCCAATCAATTCTTGGCTTCTAGTTTATAATTTAAAAAAAATTAAAAATAGCATAAGAAATGCAATATCTACCAGTCAACCTCATTGAATAAACAGGATAAACACAGTTACCAAAGATAATTAAACCATGCTTACGTTATTTGTCAGTAAGATTTAGGATTTTCATTTTCTCATATGATCTTGTGGGGTAAGGACAAGGAGATGTACAAATGACTATTGCACTGGTTTGTTTGTGGCTGAACATGAGAATGACCTGGGGGGCTTAGGAGATACTTAAAAGTATCTGGCATGGCTTCATTGCTCTGTGACAGAGAATGGATTTTATTTTTTCAAGTTCCCTCAAGTGCTTCCAGAGTGCCTGTGAGAATTAGAAGATCATGAATGAGAAAGTTGGTTATTGAACTGGAAATAGCCTAAGTTGGCCTGCTTTCCTAGAGCAGCGAGTGCGGATTAGAGAATAATAAAGGGTCTTTGACTCCCTAGTGCGAAGCCATAATTTTATTCCAGAGGTAGGTCTGTAGCCATGCACATGCCGGCAGAGAGGAAAGCTTGAGTCTCTGAGGCTGGCCTTGTTTCCTAATTCCACTGGCCACCTTAGTAGTCCCATAGCCTTTTTTTTTCCGGGGTGGGGGGTTGTTTATTTGGTTGGTTCATTTTGTTGTTTTTGAGAGTGGCTTAAGGGAAGCCCAGGCTGGCCTCGAACTCTTGATCTTCCTGCCTCAGCTTCCAGAATGCTGAGATGATAGATGTTCAATATCACATGTGGAAAGCCTGCTTGTTAAATTAGGGATGAGGCCTAATTTAGTAGGTAGAAACCTGTTATCCTCTTTACTTAAGCCAAGAGTAAGCCTGGCTATTTCCTTTATCAAATAAAACCCCACTTGCCTCTGCCTCCAGAGTGCTGGGATTAAAGGTGCACACTGCCATGTTGGCAAAGGGGTGAAGTGACTACCTTTTCTGAGTGCGTACTATGTGCCAGACATTAGTTTATAATTTTTCAACATTAAAATAGACTAGCATACCCCCCATTTATATGTAACATTGGAGGCTTGGAGAGCTTTAGGAAATGGTAGATAAATGTTCTGAAAATTTTGAGTCCCCTCTTTTGTCCTCTGTCCAGAGCAATAGCTATAGAATTCTTGGAGATGAGATGGAAATAGTCAATATCCACCTGACAAGTTAAGGGCCAGGCCTAAGTCTATCTCTTGCAGAAAGTGTACATTAACTATGATACTTTAACCAGTTGCCCATTTTGCTCCTCAGGGAATTCATAGTTAACCAGTGGCTGCTGGAGACTGCTCTAACGAATGACTGGACACCCCCAGTGCAGACTATCTTGCAGCCTGGGATAGCTCAGCTTCCTCCGTTCCTTGGTCATCACAGCACCTCTCATAGGGTCCACGACCAGTGCAGCTCCAGCAGCTCCACCATCGTGTGCTTCCTTGCTTTTCTCCCAGAAGAAAAGCTGGCATGGATTATAGAGTTTTGTGCCCCATAGTTGGTAGGCTTGGTAGTTATAAAATAGTGCAGCTATGTTGAAAATGCACATTAGAACCTGTTTGAGCATTTTGTTCACATAAAAATGTGAACTGGACCGCTAGCCTAAGCAGAAACTGCCACAAGGTAAAAGTGTGAGTGGCTGTGTGAAAGTCCACCTGCAAAGAGGTAACTGAATTAGATGGTGGTGTCACTTGATAAAAAAGGGACATTGCACCGGGCGGTGGTGGTGCACGCCTTTAATCCCAGCACTCAGGAGACAGAGGCAGGAGGATCTCTGTGAGTTCGAGGCCAGCCTGGTCTCCAAAGCGAGTTCCAGGAAAGGCGCAAAGCTACACAGAGAAACCCTGTTTCAAAAAACAAAACAAAACAAAACAAAAAAAAGGGACATTGCTATGACTCAGTACACACTTAAGATGGGAAATCGTATTAGTTTTATTCTGAGGAGATAGCTTAAACACCTGGGACTAACCTAGTCCTCCGTTTCCCATCTCTAGGAAAGAGGAAATAGAGTTGACCTCCCATAGGTCAGAAATGTCTTCTAAGATGTGGATTGCTGATAGAAGCATATTTGTCTGGAGCTCTCCAGGCTGGACTTGCTTGGTTCCTCTCATGATAGTGGGCATGATATTTACAATGGGATATTGCACTAGCATGCATGCACAGCCTGTATCCAGGAAACAGGGAGAGAAATCACTGACTTCTGGAAGCGAAACCTTCACTAGCCCCAAAGCTCCTTGAGAATAAGTCTGTGAAATACTCAAAGCACCTAATAACTGTCCTTCTGAAGATAGCCCCTCTGGCACCCTCCCCCTCCCCACAGCCTCATACTGTTCTCAATTTTAAGTGTAGTAAAATTCATGGCTTCCATCAGGTCTGACTTTCCATAAGGTGATAAACGTTAGCGAGCTCTGCCCCCGGCAAGATACAGCCTGGTCATTTAGGAAGACAAAGTGGACAGTATGCAGTAGATAACTACAGGGACTTATCTTTGGGGGGTAACTACTTTTTTCTTTTTAAGATGGCCTGGAACTAACTCTGTAGACCAGGCTGGCCGTAAACTCAGAGATCTACCTGCCTCTAGATAGTGCTGGATTAAAAGTGTGCACCACCACGCCTGGCAAAAGGGTTAGGGTAACTACCTTTGCTGAGAGCCTACTATGTGCTAGGCATTAGTTCCTAAGTTTTCAACATTAGAATAAGACTAATGTACCGTCCCCACCATCGCTTATATAGAACACAGGAAGCTTGGGGACAGTAAATATTCAAAAATCACAGCCAATAGTGATTTTGCAGTTTAAACCCACGAGTAGGTAACCACAAAAGCCACCTTCCGCCTAAGCAGAATCTTAACACATAGTAGGTGTTCAGTAAATATTTCCATAAAATTTTCACAAGGGTGAGGCACCATTTTTCTCCTGGGATGGCCAATGCATTCGTAATAAGTAATAGAATAAGTCATAGAAATCAAGCCCATGGTCTAGGCCCGAGCATGGCTTGTGACATGAAAGGCCGACCACCCCAGACCTAGAGGGCGGGTTCGCCGCCACATCTCCTTTTTGGGGGGCGGCGGTGGCCCCCAGCCTGGAGTGGCCCAGGCCAGCCCTGCAGGCGGGCAGGAGCTCCAAGGCCATTGGCTGGCGCGCCGGCTGCGAGGGGCGGGGAGCGCCACCAAAGGGGACTGTTTGCTCCTACGGGCTGTAGATGGAGCTGTCCGGCCCCGGCAAGGGGGAAGGCGCCTGGAAAACGTTCTTCTTCTCCCTGGCCGGCCCGAGCGGGGAACAGCACTCCCAGGATGCAGTTTGTGTCAACACGGCCGCAGCCTCAGCAGCTGGGCATCCAGGGCCTGGGGCTGGACAGCGGGAGCTGGAGCTGGGCCC